>PVJX010023539.1:0-29107 GCA_004027295.1 Dolichotis patagonum | reverse complement strand
AAAAAAGTACAGCTTCCCTGGAGTTACCAGACCGCAGAAGTATAAAATAGGTAAGAATTTTAGGAAAGGTTGAAACATTAACGATGTGTCTCCCAAGAATGTAGTGCAATATTCTTTGATAACCTATGAAGAACTTACACCTGTGCCTTAAAAGGGAGTATATATGTATCCATTAGTGAAATTATATATATATATATATATAATTCTTCGCTCAAATTTATGGAAAACAAAATATTAATAAACCACTAATAGACAATAAAATCCTAAAGATACTTCAGTCCCCTGAAGACAATTCCTAATGTGTACTTTCACAAATATATTATGCAACAGGTTTGTTCTACTCAATCCAACCATAGCTTTTCAGAAAATACTGTAATCTCAACCTCCTTCTATTTCTTGCCACTAATAAGATTTCCTTTTTCTGATCTCTACTTCATTATCAAAATGCATGTTGCAAGTTTTAATGGTATCTAGTTATTTTCACGCCCTTCTATATTTACTAAATTGTTCAAAGAAATTGACAGGATGGTATTCATTATTTCACAAATTGAATCTAATGCTCACTAATTATCTGTAGACTACAGACTAAATGAGTGCAGACAGTATTTCAAAATTAAATATATGTGTATCCAAATAGCCAACAGTCCGTTTGGCAAATATGTCAACCTTAGTTTGTTAAAGGAATTATTATATAATTATATAAAATACTCCTTACAAGAAAAGAAATCACTATATATTGCAAACATGTACTAATAAAATGTAAAGATTGAAAAAAAGAACTAAAATTAAAGAAATTTAAATTTAAAACAGAATAAAATTATAAAAATGATCAGTTATTTAAGCATTGAAAATTGTCTTGGTATAACACATCTTCTAAGACCAAATGTAGGCTTATCCATTGTTGCCTTCCTGTACCGGGTAAACTCCTGTACATTTCATAACTACGGCCCCCTGAATGTTTTTCTTTAGTGTACCACTGATTCTCCCTCTCTCCCTCTGCCTCTCTGTCTCTGTCTCTCTCCCTCTCTCTTTCTGAATCAAGAATGAAACTTAGCACCTCGTGCTTGCCAGGCAGGCGCTGTGATGCTGAGCTGCATCTCTTGCCTTCTCTTCCTCCAAACCATATAATTAACTCTGAACTGGTGAATTAACCTGGTGTATTGAAAAGTTGTTGGCATTTTACTGAGCAGTAAGAATCCCAACTTCTTGGTTATATAAATTTTGTCAGCTTGTCAAAATGATACAAATACCAAATGCTTTTACCACAAAACACACACACACACATATGTTACATTTGTGGAGATAAATATATACTATATTTGTGGAGATAAACTATATCCCATTTGTGAAGAAAACAAAATAAAATATGTCTCATTGCTGATAGAAGCCAGGACCTGAATTAAATAAAGGATCAACTGTGACTATTTGTCACTGCAACACTCTTTGATCCAGTTCTCTATCTGTGTCTATTTTGTATCCATTGTCAATGGACTGTATTATTGGATCTATTTGTATTGTCTTATTGTATCCATTGTCTATGTCTGGCTCATGTGAATACATCATATTTCCTTCACCAATTCCTTCTTCTATACTCCGATTCTCCAATACCCCAAATCAAGAAAGTAACAAAACTTTAATAAGATCTAAAACTGAAAATATTACAAACATCGAAAAAGAAATAAAAGCTAGTAAAACTGTGAGTGCATGAAAAAATTGAAGCTACAGAAAAAGGAAAAGAAATTAAGAAAAGTTTTACAAAGTAAAGAATCATTTTAATGAGTTAGAAACCTTACTCAGCAGGCTGAATAGCTCTGGAAGTAATTTATTTTTGCCTAAAGACATTTTGATTTATAATAATCTACTTAGCATAACCTTACCATATCCCATGGGGAACCATTGCAGAGTTTACTGGAATCATTGAGTTAACACCTACTGGTTGGCTTCCCTCAGTATCTGTCCACTGATTCTTCTGTGCACTGGAGCACGTTGCAAAAAAATGCATGTAAAATGCTGCTGTTAGCATGCAACCACAGTTACGAATCCATTGACCATATTGTGTATTATTTTACCTTTATATTAATTTTAGTTATTTTTCCTCCCTCACAATCTTCAAAAAAGAGTTACCTTGCTGTGCAGGTGTATCAGGCTAAATTCACTCCTTTCTACTGGATAAACATGCACAAGTACATAGAAAACATGAAGGTTACTCTTGCAAAGACAATTAATGTGCATGTGGCCACAATGGTATCATATGTTTTTGAAAATTTATTTCTCTTTTTGAAAATCAAGAGTTTGGACTTCTTTTATGTATGGTAATATTTGATTGCTATCAATTATTTTTAATGGAAATTATGACTCATTAGTTTCCTATATTATCAGATACATATACAAAAGACTTATTCATCTATTCAAATATTGTGTTGATATAAAAAAACTAAAGTGCTACTTCTTAATGTTTTCATATCTTTTCAAAGCTCTCATTCAGATATTAAGAAAAAGTAAATGAGTTTTTTTCATGTGTGTTTTCAGCCATTGTTCCACTGAATGTGAATTTCTCTTGACTGTGCAGTCTCGTCTCAACAATCCTCGTTTGGTTTAGTGTAGCTATCAATTGCAAGCAATGTCTTTTTCTACAGCATATTATTAATTGATTCAGTCATGCATATTAACATATTTTAATATCTTAGGAAATTTTTAATATGTATGTGAACAAAATATATGCATAAGTCACAAATTTAGAATCTGAATACTTTTGAACAGGTTTCCAAAATGAAGCCTAAAGTTTGTGACAAAGTCAATCTAACTGCTGTTGATTGTTGTGATTCCCGATGATTGAAGTATAGTTAGGTATAATTGGCAAAATTTTGAGGCAAATGACTGCAATTAACATTGCTTTTCCACAAAACATATTTGGGAGGAGATCATATACAAAGAGGCCATGGGTGTAAAATTATTATTTTTGCTCTTTCTCATGAAACTAAGAGAATTGACCCAATGTTTGTGCCTCACCAATTTTATGTTTCTCTGTGTTTGAAGTTCAAGGCCTGGTTTTTGAGTTTGCACTGATCATGTGTGTGTGTGTGTGTGTGTGTGTGATACTGGGGATTGAACTCAGGGCCTTGATCATGATAGACAAGCACCAAAGCCCATTCTTTGATTATGGTTGAAAATATTATGTATGTTATTCTACTTTGGCACATGGACAGTAGTAATTGGTCTTCTGCTCTGCTCCATCAGAATTAGACACATGAACTTGTAAGCTCCAGAGCTATCATCTTTAAGGTACTCAAGGAAATAGGATGCAGAAAGAATTTTTAGTCTGCATTTTTTTCCTCTGTCCTTTTGTCTTCTGTTCACCAAGAAATAAAACTACTTAAAACTTTTTATCAAATATGTTCTTGGTTCCGAAATTTCACACTATAGAGTTTGCTAAAAGCCATGTATGATATATTTGAACAAATTTGATGTCATAAGTCAATGTTACTTTTATGTAAAAAGAACTCTAAATATTTGACTGGCTCTAATTTTTAGAAATCAGTTGCTTCTTGAGTATAATCTTAGGGAGTCAAGCAGAGTTATAATTATCATAATGAGACAAAATACCCTTGTTAAAATAAGAATAGCTGGTATACCTGAAAACTTCCACTTATTATTCAATTCAGCTAGGTAGTGTTTGAAAAGTACTCTGCAAAGAATAAAAAAAGTTGATAGGCAATGACAAATTTTTTTTTTTGGCTTTCTAGGTTCACAAGGATAGAAAGTAATTTCTTGCAGAGTGACAGCTATTTGATTCTCCAGGGTGAAAAGATAGCCACCCCCTGATGGTTTTCAAGAACTCATTAGGAAGAAAAGGTGACAGGTGATGCCTTCTTATTATTAGCTAAAGCAGCTAATGAAAGTTCATCTGTGGGAAAAATGATACTTCTATGAATCTCTCCATCTTGCATTTGGATCAGCTAAAATTATGAAGTCATTTATGCACCATTATAGTTCTAAAAATCATAATACTATATATGAGATTCAATTTTGTGTTGCCTAATTGCATCTTGGGTTTGAATCAAGCAACAGTAGAAATCCAATAATGCATGTTTATCATGTAAAAATCCTAACATTACATATGCACTCTCCTTTCCTTTACTTTATAGTATCTTGGGTGGTAAGGGCAGCACACATGGAAAGAATAAATCATTTTCTCATGTGTTTCAAATGCATGCCAAGTCTTCTAATTGAGAGGCATATTACTACTACTGTTTATAACATAGGAAATAAACATCGTGATAAAATAAGGAAAGAAATGAAATAATTTTATAATTGTAAATCACAAAAGAGAGCCTCTTATCCTCTAGTGTTTGATATTCGAAGTGTGGTCTGATGTAGCACTATCAACAGAACCCGGGACTTTACTAAAAATGCAAAATGCATTTTGTCAAGAAGCACCCCTCTTGATAAAAAAAATAAGCACACTGAGAAAGTACAAATTAATGAAATAGGTGAACCTAAAGGAGATGGGGAGCAGAAAATTAATTTTATACCTCTATTCTAGACATTGCCTTAAGCCTATTCTCTTCCTGGCCTTAAAATGTAAAGCATAAGGTACACTGCACAGCTATCTCAAAATAGGGCTCAATTTCAGGGCATGTCTCTAAAATCCTGGTTTATTTCCCTGGTAAGCTTAATTTTGGGGGATATACGTACGCCAAGATCCCCCTACTTTGTATGCTGGCCTAATATTTCTTTACTTATTTCATTACTTTTTCTTTTCCAGTCGTGCCAAACACTTTCATACATTTAGAAAACGCATATTTCTTTTTGGAACTTTTTCTTGAGTAGCTCTTACAGTTTTCCATATTCTCAGTTTTTCTTATCATATATTGTGCAAAATTGATCAGAGAAATGTCTTCCTATGAGGTACGCTTCTACTTCAAAGGCTAAGATTTCACATACAGCCCTAAATTAACTGGCATCCCTGGTAACACTAGCTTTACTTCTCAGATTAACACTAGTATTTCTAATACTACTAATTAACCAGATCATTTCTATTTAGTATCAGAACTTTAATTTTAAATATTTCTCTTCTCTAGTCTATTCTATGTGCCCAGGTTTAGTTATAAGAAAATTACATTAAAGGTAATTTTAAGAAAAATAATGCAACATAATAAATTAACATTTGATGCATCGTTTTTCTCCATTTCATCCCAACAAGTCTGATTTTTATTATAATAGCTCATTTCTAGGCTAGTCTAGTGAAAATCTGGTTGTGTCAACTAATTTTAGTTTTTATATTTGTTTAGTATAATTTTCTCAAATATTCAATTTCTCTGACACTAAACATTTAAATATGATGGGTATATTTCTTGTGCATTCTTGTCTCAATACTGTGCATAGTTTTAAAGCATTTTAACAAAATTCACCATTATAATCTAGATAATATATGCAGTAGTGTTAATAAAAGCTACTCTAGATTTCCTCATAGATTTAAGTGTCATGTGGTATAGTGAATAGACTTATTTATAGATTGGTAGGCCTCAGGCTTTTAGAAATGCTTTAAGGTGATAACAGGCAAGCAGATAAACAGATAAATTTTATATACATATAGGCTAGGACATACATAGAGAAAAACCGCAAAGCCACCCTCCTGGTGACCCATCCTACCAGCTAGGACCTGTCTCCCTACAGCCCATTCTGCTACAAATTTATCAGTGGATTAATATTGATGAGGTTAGCACTCTTACTAGCCAATCACCTCTCTAGTGCCCATATCTAAACACTGTCATCTTAGGAACTGAGTCCTCACTACATGGCTATTTGGGGAGCACTTTACATTTAAACTACAAAACAAAATCTGGATCAAGTTTATACAAGGTATACATTTACACACCGATACAATTAAGCCTTCATATACTGTGTTTATAAACGTTTCAAAATATAAATACTTACAAATTTAAATTAAAATTTTATGGTGTTCTATCAATTGACTTATTGGACTTATTCTTGTCTTAAAGTACATATTCTATGAGTCCAGAATATACATTATCTTTTCAGTTTTAATTTTAATTTCCAGAATGAGTTCTAATAAAATATAACGTTATATATTATGAATCCAAATGCAACTACTAAATCTGATGGGCAAATAAATTTAGAATTTATTATTTATATTTACCTTACAAACATGATTTTGTATTTTGTGTGGATTTATTGTGTATACATATGTATTCAAAATAATCATCAGTTTTGCTATTCATATTTTATACAGTCTTATTTATCACTGTATTCTTTTTCTTCAAAGCTACATGCTTTCTTGTGTTTATTTTAATATTCATTTTTATTTTTTATTCTACCATAATTTTAGTATAGTAGATGATTCCAAATAATTGCCTAATGACACTTACCATTGAAAAATATTTTTAAATGTTTACCTCTATTTTCCACATATTACTTTTTATTTCCATGTAGATCTCTTTGTACTCAGAATACAAGACTGAATTTAGAGGAAAAAATACACTATAGCAAATGAACAAAAGCATAATGTCATATATATATATATATATATATATATATATATATATATCATGCTAGAATGAATTGTTACAATTTTACAAGGTAATTTGTTGTTAACATTTTCTACACTGGTGTTATGCTTTTACCTAGATGCAAAAATAGTCACACTGTCTTTTAAACATGAGGTATGAATCAAGACTCATTGGAACATGTAATATATTTTGAAAGGGCTTCTTATCATAGAAAGAGAATGGTGTGGGGAGAGACTTGGATTAAAATCTAAAGCTAACCTCGTATTACGATGCCACCTTATGTGAATCTTTGAAAACTTCCATACTGGCAAACAAAGTAAAAGGTGAAGCCTTGGTCAATAAATCAGGGTTATATTTAATAGGTTATCTCATGCATTGTCTAAGTTTTTTCCTCAATAATTTAGGAAAATATTTCAAATAATGAAATATACCATTTGTTAAAAACAATGGATTCTGCTTAAGACCAATTAATAAAATGGTGTTATAATGTCCTCAAGTTTTTAAAAATGAAAACAGATACCGCTATTCTTTTTAGTGAATATAATATTTAGAACAACTGAGATACTCATATTAAATGTTTGGCAAATAGCAATGCATCATCAACTTTGTTGATACAGTTGATTGATCTCTCATATTGAAGTTCTTATAAGTGATTGTTAAGGAAAGTAATATGATTTTCCACTAGAAATCATACATTTTAACTAGTCTAAGTGTCTTGGTATACATACTCTGGAACCATAGCTTAGAGAGCGTAATGATTTCCATAATGGGAATGGTACTGGGTTATTTGGGACTAGATTCTGGTAGAGCATGAATATTCAGTGAGTGTTTCTCTCCCTATTTTCCTGATGATTTCCCTTTGCCTTTTAGTTGTGTTCTTTCTTTATATGATGAAGGGACTATTTGTTAGCCAAGGTATGAAATACAAACATGAAGTTCCAGATAAAGTACCATGATACCTACAGTATGCTGAAAAACAAAAATACAATCTTGGGATGTTTACAAGAGGATTTAATGTAAGTTTTCACTTTGTATTCATGACAGCCTATATCCAATAATTTTATTGTTATAAAAGGTTTATAATATCCAAATCATCACATTTTCCTTCTTTCCTTCCTTTTTGCCTCCTTTCACTTTTTCTTTTTTTCCAACCATACTTCCTTTCTTCCACCCACCCTTTCTTTCTCTTTCTTCTTTCTTTTCCTCTCTCCCTTCCTTTTCTTCTCCCGTTACTTCTGCTATTGCACATTCTTCTACTTCTTTTTTCTATTTTATTGCATTATGTTTCTTCTTTCTCTTGACAAATGAAATGAGGAGAAATTTCAGGATGTATCTCTCAATGAAAGCAAAGTGTACTTCAAGTAATCAATTTGCACATAGAAATATTCTATTAGGTTAGCAATTAGGGGCAATGAACTTCAGCTATTTTTAAAGACTCCCTAATTAGTAATAAAGAGCACAACTTCACTGGCATGTTAATGACACCATCAGTACTTAACAATGCCAGGTCACGTTGCTGAGCAATGAAAGAATGTCTAAACTCTGGTGGAAATCAGTCATCTCTGTAATGTGTATGTACAAAGATTATACTTCCTGTACTTTATTTTGTAGTTCAAAATTATGCACGTTATGTTGTTTTTTACAGATAAATTACCTCGAATTAAGAAAAACAATGAGACAAGAGATTCTTGAAAAATAGATTCAAGCACTTTTTTAGATTATTTATTGTTTTGGAAAAGAAAAATATCTGCAAATTAAAACATTTAGTGTAATATGCTAACCGCCTCCAGGGACTCTGGTTCCCAGTGGGGTGTGCTTTGCTGATGGTCTAGATCTTTCCAGTTCCACAACCAGCCTGAAGATGTTATGTCAAATTATCTCTAACTTTACAAGACCCTGAAATTTCTGTGCAAGTCTATGCATATGTGTTGCTTGAAGCTTGGGAGAGAACCTGAAGATTCTTACTCCCTGTGCATGCTCCACGCTGTCCACTTTGCCCTCGGCCTTCCTATGTTACTGGATACAATGGAGCTCTCCCATAATTCACCCTGAACATATAAGATATGATTGGTTGCTCACCACCTGCTTGGCTACAATTAGAAAGACTTTCTGTGGGTCACTGTGAGCCAACTCGAATGATATATATCTGTCTTCTTCCTTTGATCTCTGCTCTGCTCTGCCATGCCATAAACTGATTTTCATAGGTAATTCCTTGGAGTCAGCTGACTAAGGACTGAAACCTCTGCAAACTGTGAACCAAAATATACCTTTCCTCCTTTCATGTGTGGATGTGGGTTACTTTGTCCCAGCAACAAGAAAGCAAGTAAGACAGCACAAAGTTAAGATGCAGTAAAATGTCTCTCAAAAACTCGTGCATTTGAAAGGTCTTTCAATAATGGAGTACCTATAGTCATCGTTGAATTCAACCAATGATGAGGTTTGTAACTCAGTGTGCTGTTATGAGATGGAGCCTGGTTGAACATAGGGTACTTGGAGTGTGACCTAAAAGAGCATGTGCTTGTCCTGACCCCTCTCTTTGTCTCTCTGATTCCTGCCCCTCATGAGTTGAACAGCTCTCCTCCATGCCCTACCACAGAGCTGTATCTGCCTTGGGGTCAGCTGCATATGGGCTGAAGTTATGAGTGAAAGTAAAACTCCCCTTCCTTAAGGTGCTGGTTATCTTGTCCTAGAGATGGGAAAATGAGTAAGATAGTCACAGACTTGATTTGATTCTAAAACATTCTTTATGCTGTTATCCCCTTCTCATAAAAATCCTCAAATCTTACTGTCGGTTTAATAAAAAACTCAATATTTTACTTTTCCTGACATAATATGAGTCTACTAACAGGGGTGTGTGTGTGTGTGTGTGTGTGTGTGTGTGTGTGTGTGTGTGTGTGTGATTAATCACGTTTTTCTATTTGGATCTTAAAATTCTCAGTCTTCTGCTACTCAGATGTGAGGTAAGTGATTGAGTCCAAGAAGCAAAAAGAAAGGTTGGGCATATAGCTCAATGGCCCAGGGCCTGCCTGCAAGCACCACAAGGTTCTGAGTTAGATTCCCGGAAGAAAGAAAGAAAGAAAGAAAGAAAGAAAGAAAGAAAGAAAGAAAGAAAGAAAGAAAGAAAGAGGGAGGGAGGAAGGAAGGAAGGAAGGAAGGAAGAAAGAAAGAAAGAAAGAAAGAAAGAAAGAAAGAAAGAAAGAAAGAAAGGAAGGAAGGAAGAAAGAAAGAAAGAAAGCTGCATTTTATCAAATATGTGTGGTAATTTGCTTTGGGAAATGTTTGTATATTAACTATGAATAAAATATGCTGCAAAAGATGAATGTCACCTATAGCAAAATCTGTGCAAAACAGCATCATAAAGGTAGCAGCAGAAATTTTCTAAATGGATAACGATAAATCATGTTAATAAATTATAACTGCAGGAAAAAACATGATATTTTCCTTGAAGCTCATAAACTCAACAACTATATATATATATATATATATATATATATATATATATATATTTAAGTACGAAAGTCATTTAACTTCTGCATCCATTGTGCCTGACAATTATTCTTCTTAAAACAATTTTTGTGACAATAACAACTCCATGTACACCTAAATTCCTAAAGTTCACACAGGACAATATGGCTTTTACCCATGCCTACCAGCAATAGGTCATTTTACCTATAATTTTAATTAATAAACCTTAAACATTTTTTGTAATGACTTTTGAAATGTAATACTACATTGTTATCTCTTCTTAAACATTGTGAACAAATATTCAGATGAGAAACGGTGTTTAATGCCATTAAATGGCATGCATAGTACCCACTCAGGTTGTCCTGAGATGTGCATTCCAGGGTGCGGGGCAGCTCGGAATCCATGGCTCAGCCAATTGGTAGCCTCTGGCTGTGTGAGTTAGTGTGTTCACGCACTGCACTTCTCCTCAATGGATGCAAAGTGCTCCTGACACCTCCAGTTCTGGGCTTCTTCACGGTACCTTCAGGTTCACTCTCACAGCTTCACACATTGCCTGGTGGGACCCTGGAGGGACTGTGACTCTGTCACACATTTCTAAAATCTTTAGTTTGCCCATCTCTGTGGAAGCCTCCATGACCATATAACCCTTGCATTTTCTATGCCTGAAAAAAAAAATGGGTGATGCAAAGATCACACAGTTTGAGCAGGATCCAGCCCCCATTGCACCAAGGTTGCAGTGAACTTTGAGTTCTCAAATGGCTGAATCTGACAATATAGGTAGCCCTGAATGAACAGGCATCTTAAGGAATCTCTTTTCTAAAGAAATTGTTTACAGATTTGTAATCCCAGAACTCTAATAAGAGGTGTCCTGCTGATTTCTGAGATACCCTTGAGGCATCTTTGTTCTTGTCTTTGTTCAAAGTACTTGATTTCTTTTTAGTGCTAAACTTTTGTCAACCATTTTACCCTATGGTCCAACTTTTCAGATATTTCCTTTCATGCAAATGTGAGAGCATTTCATATCATTCAACTGTAACATTTGCTACTGATTCTCATTAAGGACTGGATGTAAGCACCCAGAAAGACACATACCACAGCCCAAATACAGGGTTAACATGCAATTTCCTCCATAAGATTAGTTAACCTGCTGTCTTTTATCTAATTTTCCCACAAAATCTTAGGACTTGGGAAAAATATAGGCAATTTTTGTGCCAGAGGGTAACAGTCATGGCCTTTAGTCCAACTGCAA
This sequence comes from Dolichotis patagonum, assembly GCA_004027295.1. Taxonomy (NCBI): domain Eukaryota; kingdom Metazoa; phylum Chordata; class Mammalia; order Rodentia; family Caviidae; genus Dolichotis; species Dolichotis patagonum. The sequence goes on along the minus strand of PVJX010023539.1, from coordinate 17,863 downwards.
ATGGAGTCCTCGTTCCCCACTGAAACATACTGAGCCTGTCTTTAACAGTCTGCATTCATATCAGCATTCTGATCTTTGAACTCCAGCGTTGCCCCATATGAAGGATTGTTTACCACATTCTAAGGCTTCTCTAGCTTGTACCCCGAGACCTTTCCCAAGTCCTCAGACAAGTTCCAAAAGCTTCCAAATCACCTGCTCAGGTAGAGGCTCAACAAAACCCTCACCACCTGGTACCACTCTTCTGTATGAGTCACTTTCTCATTGCTCAGAGAAAATATTATCCGTATTTCAATGAGGAGAAGTTGATTTTGACTTACAGTTTCAGTGTGTTCAGTTCATGGGGAGCAGCCTCCCGACACCAGCAGCATCACAGAAGAGCACGCAGGGAAAAAGCTGCTCACATCACGATGCGCAGGAAGCAGACAGGAGGCAGAGAAAAGGGCAGAATAGACCCTGCCAAGTGATGTCCCCAGGGACTTTCCACTTTCAAAGAAATCCCAACACTGTCAGTTAAACTTTTGGGAGAAATTTTAAATCCAAACCATAACAAATTTTAAAAAGCACATTTTTTTAAAAAGCCAGATTTCAAAAGACCGTGAACATGCAAACTGTCAAAAAAGAAGTTTGCAAAGGTTACACTGATAATCCATGATATTTGTGTAATACAGATCTGTTGATGCCTGAATTCCTTCATTTACATGAATATTAAGCATTGTCCTGCTTCATATTACTAAAGTTTTGGCAAATAGAACAACAAAGAAATGACAATCAATTTGGTTCACTCTCCAAGAACAAGCGGAGCAAATTATGAGTAAATAAATGAAATTCAGTGTTACAAAGTAAATAAAATAAAAGGGCCTGCAGAGAGTAGTTAAAAAATAAAATTAACTCAGAAAATAATGCTCCATCAGGATGAACCCTAAAATCAGCAATTTGAGAACATGGCCCTAGAGTGGTAAATTGATTAGATTGCATTACAAGGAACATAAAGAATGCTGTCACCAAACCAGGAAAACACTGATTAGAGAAGTGATTTGAAGCACAAATAGGAGATCACATAGTTCAATTTAAATTGTCTTCTAAATGTACAAACCTATTTTTATAAAGACCAAATATCATTATTTCAAACAATAATGGAGAATAGCGATAATAGTGAAAGAAGAAAGAACAATTTTAAAGATAAAATAACAGTGAAGGAACAAGAAGATTCAAGATGGCTCTTAGGTTATCAGAGAGAACAAAAGATAGGTGAGAATGGTTCAACTACTATTCACAAACTTGAGACATGTTAACATGAAGTTATAGCTTGTGCAAGTTAAGACCAAATAAGAATTCTATCTTAAATTCACTGGGTTGATGGAATAAACAAATATACATATAAAAGATATTTGTACATATGATTCAGTAGTTCAATAAGAATTAAAATAAAGATAAATAGGAAACTTGCTTTAATAGAGATGCCAGTTAAGGTGAGAAACATCTGACACCCTCTAGGGAGAGGATGTAGGAAGTTAACTCATCGTGAAATCCAGAAAAATGTTGAATTTAAACATAGAAAAAGAAGTGTTATTCAAGAATCAATACCAAACAAGACTTTAGAGATTTAAAAAGAATTTGTGTTGTCTAGAGTAGGGTAAAACTACAATATATAAAAGAAACAAAAGATCTATATCATAAAAATATTATCATAAACAGAAAATATAAGCAATTAAATAATTTTGTTCATATGATATGGAACATTTACTAGACCATTGTGCTGGGACCTTCATAAATTTTAGCTCCTTAAACTTCATATGTAGCCTTCAGAGATTTTAAAATAAGGCAAAAATATCGTAGAATCCCAAATTTCATTTATTTGGTAAATCACATGAACTGAAATACAAGTAGTTCCATTATGAATAGTGTTTCACTTGATCCCTTGACAACACTAAAATGTATGCATTACATTTTATACTTTATTAGGAGGAAAAACGCCTTTGAAATTTCATGCATTGCATGATTTGGGAATATTTAATGCCACAAGTATAAAACTAAAACATAAGTTACATTGACAAGAATTTAAAAGTTATAAATTTAATCCAAGAATCTATAAAGTTTGTCTTACTCAATTCTCTTAATGTAATATTTACTGTGGGTAAACAATGATTAGATTATTTAGAATTCCTTTATAATTTCATACTCAACTCATAACTGATGTGTTTTAGAAATAGAAGAATGAGAATTTTATTTGCCCAGCAGTTCACTATTTCACTAATTGTTTAGCTGACTCCACTGATGTGATGATTATGTTTTTTTCTTTACCTACAAATATGTGCATTGCCTGAAATAGAAAGAAAGCTCAGAAAATCATGATGAAGAGAAGAATATTTCTTCAAAATATGACATTCAAATTGCTCCAGCTCTTAGGTAGAGTTTTGCAGTTGGATAAGTCCTACTGATCTCCTCCAAATGTTCCAAACAACACAATATCTGGTGTCACAAAGGATTCTATGCAGGTAGCCAAAATGAAAAATCATGGCAACAGTATATACTTTGTTGAAGTTGGACAATCTGTTCTATTTTTTCCATAGAAGGCAAACAGGTTTTTGTTTCTTTGTTCACTAAAATATTTTTATTATGCTTGTAAAAATTGCCTTGAAGGAATAAATAATATTAAATAATTTTAGTTATTAAGTCAGTATGATCATATAAAATAAGCTCTTACTTTTTATAAATTGAAAATATGATTTTCTATTCTTGCATGCAATTTTAATACTATAAAAACTTTGTCTCTAGTAGAAACTAGCATTTTAACATTGTGCAATGAAATCTTTTTATATGCAATGATTAGTACTTTCTGGCCAAAAAAGGGCATAAAATTGACATTTTTGTTCATGAAATTAAATGTAATAGAATATATATTTAAACCACATTGAGCTAGAACAAAAAGTCTGAACCAATTTTAACTTTCAGAAAATACAAAAGAAATGTGATCCCATTTATAAGACCTGCCAGATAGTCATAAATACTTTACAAAATTTAAAAATCAAGTAAAAAATTTATTTGAGACATATTATAAAAATATTAGGAAAAAGAAGAGAGAGGATAACATTTTGAAAGCTATTAGGGGATAGGTCACAAACTACATAAAAATAAATATCAAAGATATAAAATAGAAACTCTATCAACAATGTGATACAATGTAGCCTTTCTGATACCTAGCAAAAGCTGCTCTCAATCACGGGGTGTTTGTATGATCCTGTAGACATATTTTATATTTCATAATGAAACACTATCAGAATCTTCAGAGTGGGCAAAGCTCTGGTCATAAATTTGTCACAGTGTGATAAATCCAAGCAGAGTGAATCAAGATATAAATATAAAACTTTGAAGCTTTCATCCACTTTGGCTCTTAGGGAGACTTGACTGGATGGGCAATGTCAATATAATAAACCGCAGTGAAGGGCTTAGTGGATTTCTTGTGGAAAAAAAAATATTGTAGAGAAAGCAAGGTCACTCTTTGTTACACTAGAATTTTGAGCATCAAATTGGGAAATAAAACAATTTTATGGTGTATAATAAAATGGTGTGTTTAAGTTGCTTTTTTCCTGGATTTAAAATATATATCTATTTAATCATAAACAATTACAAGGTAAATGTATATGCTAGAATCTGACAATTTCTTCTGAAGCGAATTAGTTTCAAATTCATGATTAGGGATCAAAGGGCAGAATTTTTAGTTTTACCAGATTTGCTTAAGATATAGCCTTGCTTACTTAATTCTCTTAATATAGATAATGGCTTTCCTTAAATGGTATGACATGCCACACAACTTCTGCAAGAAACGTAAAGATGGAATGTTGTCAAAGAAATGTGATTGAAGAAAATTTTAAAATGTAATAGCTCATTAAAATAAAAATATTTATATTTTTCCTTATTTGTGTCATTCTTTAAAACATTTAATGTTTGTATAATATGATAGTAAATCCTCAAGGACTTATTCAACTAAAGGAAAATGAATCCATACCACGCAAAGAAGAAATGGATAAAACAAATCCGTTTCTTCTTCACTTGATCAACTGCTAGTTACCAAGAATCATGATTATTTTAACTTTTAATCTTGATTTGTTTCTTATTTATCTATTGTCTCATTTGTTTTCTGAGAAAGGGCTCACTATGTAGTTGAGGCTGGCTTTAAACTCTCTGTATTGTCTGGACTGGCCTTGAACTTGAGCATTCTTCCTGCCTCAGCCTTCCAAATTCTGGGATTAAAGGTGCTTCCTACCATATCTGGGGTTTTCATAATTACTTTAAAACAATTCATCTATGTGCAAGAGGTGGACCTAAATGTCCAAATATTATGTGTAAAGAATTTGGAGCCATGGCAATGTTTAGGACTGAGATGTATTATTATAATATTCAGTCTACAGGCATATTACTTACCTGTAATATCAACCAGTGTTTTACTTGTAGAATTTATTCACAGGGATAGTCCTTCGAGTCTATATAACACAAATAGCAAAACTGTAAATTCACCATTTAATATACTGTGTAGTGGTTCTGATTATGCTTTTAGGGATAAATATAAGAAAGCAAAACTAGAGCAAGTACTTGGGACCCCAGATTGGCATCTGCCTTATTTTGATACATATTTATGATAAATCCAACAATTGTGGCTGGACTGAGAATAAATGAAAAGTAAAAAGAAGATTAAGTTAAAAAGGAAAGAATTAATGTTAAATTAAATAATGTAAAGTACGTATGAATTATGTTTCTGGGAGAAGATAGTGACTTCCATAGCTACTAAGGAAGAAATCGTAAGGCTCTGCCTAGGATGGTCCAGTAGTGTAGAAGCCAGTGAGGAGAGAGTATTAGGGAAGTGAGTTCACACTGTAGAAAATGCTTTTGCTCAATAAATTAAGCCTGGAGCTGAGACTTGGTGAGTAGATTTAGCCACATGGATACCAAAGCCAGATTATGTGAATTAAGAATGACTGCATAGAAATAGTAGTTAACAGGTTAACAACTTCATTAAGGAATTTTATGACAACAGTGTCAAAATTTATGACAGGTATATTGTGTCTTTAAGATCTTAGGATTTTTTTTTTTTCTAAACAGTTACCAAAAAGGGAAAAAGGTCTAAATAAGTTTCGAGGCCTGAAGCTGCAGTTCCTCTTAAAAATACAATTTTAAAATTTCATTGATCTCCATTCTATTTATCTTTATTTCTTCTATTCTATCCCCCCAAAATAAGATTACTTTGATTTGGAGGAAGAGCCGGAAGTTGCACTGTGCCAGGTCAAGTGAATAAGATGGTGAAACACATCACAGTACTGTTTAGGAGGCTGTGTTTCTGTTGGATGGTGAACAGTCGCTGCCCTTTTGACTATATCTATTTTTAATCAAACACTCAAAAAACAGAACTCCCAGAACTGTCACAGAAAGTGGCAAAAATGATGGTACTAAAAGTGAGGGGAAAGATTTTGAGTGGGATTAACAGCAATATAGATAGCTATGAATATATATCTTCATTGCAAAAGGAAACTCCCTACCTCATGTTCAGGAAGAGAGAGAGTGGGGCAGAGCTGGGGCCCCACACTTCCCTTCATGGGCACCCAGGACATGAAGAGCTCCCCTACACCGCACATATAGTATTTACCACATCCCAGGAGCATGAGCATCTGGGGAAAACTTCAGAGCAGAGTTATTCCTATTGTTTAAAGTTTGCATAACATAATTTTTGTTGAATTTCCCAGAGGAAAATACTTTCATGAGAAATACTTTAACCAATTACTTTGTAACTTTTCCTGACTGATAGTATATTCATCATAGGACACACATGTTCTAACAATAGTAATACACACTACTCTCCATTAAAAGTGTTTTAGGCCTTCTCTAAGTCAGTCAAATTTAAGGATTTTTGCAATATAACATTTAGATTAAAATTAATACCAAAGGATTGGAATCTTTTAGCATGCTTCTGCTCACAATCTGTCACTCCAAAGATTATGTAAGCCTATTAAGAATATTCCATTTGTTCATTTTAATAATTATTTTAAGGATTATCCTGCCATATTACTTAATTGAGAATTTGAGTTTTTAACAGTCTGAATATGTTTATACTTTTTAATTCTTTATAATATGTGGAATTTTATATGCTACAGAATAAACTTCATTTAGATTCTTTTTACTTGCTATATTATTAATGTATTCAGTTTCACTTTTTGTAGTAAACACTCAGGATGTTCCTAGTAAAATAAAAAAAAAAGGCTGAGAATTTATTTCAGCATCACAACATCTGCCCAGCAAGGTGATGACCTGAATTTGATTATCAGTACTAAATAAATAAATAAGTAAAGCCTTCAGAACACAAAATCATATTGAATTCTCACAAGGATATTCAACTCTGTAGTACTTATTATCCACCCATGTTTTATTTTAATTGTGGTTAGTGTTATCAGATACTGTGTTTTGTTATATTTAATTGTAATAGATTTAACAATGTTTTATATCTATTGTAATACAAAATCATCAGTGATATTTTACTTTGCATGTTATTAAAGTGTTCCATCAGCTTGTGCTGTTCATGAAATAATGATGATTTGGCTTTTTTCTTTAAAATTACTAAAGATTGATTTCTACCTAGAAGCCCAAGTAGAAACATGTAAAAGATGGATGGGATGCTATTCTATGCATTTGGTAGAATTTCATTTAATAAGTGAGCACTGTTGAACTGCTTTAATATGTTTTATTTAGAATTATGTTATTAAATGCATTCATGTCAGTATTTATTTCTATAATATTATAGTTCAAATAATATAATACTATCATAGTATCATTTTTTATATCTGCCTGAAACTTCACATGGTTATTTTTATTCTTGAAAGCACCCAGAACAACAAGAATTAATTTTCAAATTTTCATCATTCCTTATTTCATGACAATTCGGTTTTGATTACAAGGGTTTTTTTTTTTTTTTTTTTTGGTACCGGGGATCGAACTCATGACCTTACGCTTGCCAGGCAGGCGCTTAAGCCACTGAGCTAAATCCCTGGCCCGATTACAAGGTTTTTAACAATGTATTGTTTTCTACGAAGAACTGTAACTGATCTAAAATGTAAAGGATTACTTGACTTTTTGCTCACCAAAATTTAAGTATCACCATATTGCTTTTACTTTTAAGACATAAATCCATACATAGTTATATATTATTTCATGCAGATGTCACAGGAAAAACAAATGCAAACATGTGCTTTAGAAAATATCTTACATATTAGTGTGTGTGCAGGTAAACAGATGCATGTGTGAATAAATATTTTGTATGATATTATTCATTGTATAAAATATGGAATATAATTGAATGGGTAAAATGTATTTTAATATATTTAAGAGGGAATATTGAGAAGTATAAATTTAATTGACTATACCACTATCATTTTATGAATCTTCCTTGCTCTAGCAAGGTTTCCATTTCAGCTTTTCATTATGCTATGTTAAGAGGTACGACTGGTTAATGGCCAAAGGCAGTATTTTTCTGAAATTACTTTATTTCTGTAATACTAATGCATATGCTTAAATTTTTACTCCCCTTTTTAAATAATTTATTGTTACATGTCTTTTATTATTAGTTGTAAAATGAACAGATTTTTTAAACACAAAAATCTGGTAACTAAAAGTTTTCATAGTGATATTTAATTCTGTGTTGCTCTGCTCTTCTGTAACTACATATTATTGCACGATAAAATAATCATTAAAATATATGTTCACACTTTAATCTCTATCAACCTTTTTCAGCTTTATTTATTTTAATTAACACATAAAATTGCTTATATTTATGGTATATAAAGAGTTACTTAGTTTTTTAATTGTGAAATTTGTGTTATATATATACATATTAGTATAGAAAATATAAAAACACTCTTCCTCAAAAAATAAAATAAAATTTCATAACAATATAATTACTATGAAATAATTGGATACCAATGGTTAACATACCACATGGCATGATCTTTAAAGAACTGGCATTTTTATGTGTGCACCCAATGTACAATGCTTGAGACAAATTGATCAATACACACACCATTTAAAAATATTTAACATTTCTTTCTGGTAAGAACATTCAAAATTCTGTCTTTTAGCTATTTTGGACAATAAAGTAAAACATGTCATTTGTTTTCACACAAATGGAACTGGGGAATTATGGTGAATAAAATAATCCAGACACAGAAACACAATTTTTACCACAAGATCTCACTGAAAAGTGCAAAGTAGAAAAGTTTACCTCACAGAACTAGAATTGAATAGTGACACCTGTAAGGTTATGGTAACTGTGACTGAGGAGGAAAAGGCAGACAATGCACAATAAGCACAGTCACAGAGAGAGAGAAGGAAAAAATTCTGCTGCTCTGTACACAATGCAGTTGCACTTAGCAACAAAAAACTTCTTATGAATAAGATTCTTTCACACCTAATTCAATTTTACCTATGTTTACTGACATCCTTTGCAAAGCTGATCTCCTGCTACTGAAGAAAGAATATAAACTCAGAGAAAAACATTTATTTTTAACTATTTCTATGATCTTCTGGGCCATGAATTTCTTACCTTCTTCTGTTCAGATCTATTCAAACATTAGCAAGCTGCACGTGTCTGAAAGAAAAATTGCCATGTATGTTCCCTTTTTCTCATAAATTACCAATTCTGCTAATCTCAATAATTATTTAAGTCCATGACCTTTACCTATCAGCTCTGACAAAGGAGGATGATAATATACAGCACTGAGATATTTGGCATGTAATGAAAGTGGCCCAATTTAATTAAAATGTAAGTTATTGTTAGAAAGAAAGGTCATGCTAAGAAAATGTCACTTCAGAAGTATATTAGCAAGCAACCTCCAGTGTTTGCTCCATGTGAAATGCACAGGTAGTGCTTGACATTTGGGGAGGAAATTGGAACTATTCCTGATCTACACCTGAACATTTCGGTGTTCTCCTGTTGCATTCGCCAAACTTATGTAATTTTTAATGAGTAACATGATAAATATAACACTATCTCCATGTTATCTCAGACACTCCCTCAAACACTTTAATGAAAAATAAATTTATTTGCAACTTTTAAATAGTAACTATGATTTAGCAAAAACAACTTAAACGCAGATTTTAAGCTTTACACAATTTGTAAAATTGTGGAACATGTTTTACAGAAGAAATAGTAGATATTTTCATAATTTGGTCTATCAAAGTACGGAAAAGTGCCACCTTGTATTTCTGTCACTATCTTATTTAAGATATTAACATAAGATACAGTGTGTATTATAGTAATATTAGTCACGTTAAGATTTAATTTGGAGATATTTTACCTCTAAGAAACCAGGAGAGGGTTATTCTGATCTGTGAGTGTACTGAGCAACATGGCTTCAAGCACAATGCAAGTTCATGACCTTGATATAGAAAGGAAAATCTGTTCACATAAATAACCCCTTTCGCAAAAGAAGAGTGTCATTATTCTACTCGCATGGCCACATGCTCCGCTAAATATTGAAGCACAGAGATCTAGAGCAAAATGGTGTCTGAGTTTATACAGATAAAACGATCTTTATCTTGATGCGTCTATTTTACTGTGTGCTGTTAGGCAGTTCAACTACTGTTTTAAATATAGCAATCACTTACTCCTTTAAATTCTAGCCATTATTATATAAAATGAGAAATCTGCTACCTAAGACTGTTTTGTTCCTTCAAAGTATGAAATGTATTCTTCTGTTCTATCTTAGCAGTAGATAAATTCATTTGGTAAAATCAAAAGAAAGGAAATAGCCAAACTTTTTGTAAGATTTTTACATATTATAGACAAGACATTTAAAATATTGTCCATTTTAAGAACTAATGTTGCTTTAATTCAATATAAATTGGAAAATTTAATGTATTTTCTCAAAATAAAATATTCTTTGCTTAAAGTTACATATTTTTCTCTTTTTTAGGTCTTACAAGTCATCGTATTTTTGAAAAAACAAGTAGGACATTTAAAGATAAATTTGCCATAATGGAGCAACTGCTTTTGATTTATTCTGTTTATCTTTGTGTAATATTATCAACTTTGGTTTCATTTTTTAACTTATAATCTCCTGATGTCTCTTTTTATTACTATGTACATTTAAATAAATACTCAAATTATGGTTTACATGTACTTTTGTGAGACACAATTCATTACATGTTACAATATATCAGGTCATGTCATTATTACTTGCTATTATAGTTTAGCTAATTATCTAATTGTTTTTAATCATTCATGAATAGGAAATAGGAATAATTATTTGTGACATATAAATAACTTTAGACATGTAAGTAATGTTTTCCTGATAAAACACAGGGGTCAAAATAAGGGGTTTTCTGTCTCTATTCATATATTTTTATTAATTATTACTTATCTATTCATTTTGTTGTTATATTTTTTGTGTGAAAGGTTAGTACCAGAAACTCAAACTATCTTGGCAAGCTCTCTACCACTGATACACTTCTCTAACCCTTATTAAAATATGCTTTTGAAACATATTTTCATTACTATTCAATATTTGAAGGAAACTTCTTGACCACCAGAGTACAACTCTGTGTCTAAATAGATGAGTTTGTGAAGATGTGAGATTGCCCAGTAATATTATTAAGATACATGAAACTTCTGGAGATGTAGAACAAGGTACGACTAGGTACAGTTTCTGTTAATTTAGTAGATATGATACTGTTTTTAGTTCTCCATCTAGAGATTTTTTATAAAAAGTCAAATTTTCAGCTCAAAAATGAGTTAAGGGCTGGTTGAAAGCTGCATCAGTGAGTGCATTCCGTTCAGACAGGATCTGCAGACCCAACCCTCGTCTTCCACTGGTTCCCACACTACACGGTCAGCATAGATGTCCACCACTCAGTCCCTGCTGTGATGGGCTGCCTTGCTCAAACCCAGAACTGCAGAACTAAGGACAAGTGGGCTGAATTCACCAAAGCTGTGAGTTAACGTAGCTCTCCCTGACTAATAAACTATTTGTATTTAAGATATTTTCTGTGGTGATGAAAAATTAACTACCACAATGACCAACTGACTTGCAACAAGGAAGAAACGATTTCATGAAAAAAATGAAAGGCCTTTAACAAATGATATTAAGCAAATGCATTATAATCATAAATGGAAAACATGGATCTTGCTATCCCATTTCACATCATGCACCAACATTAATTTAATATGAAATACAAATTTAAATAGAAAGATAAGAGTACAAAGTGCTCCAGCAAAAAATAGACTAGATGGAGATAAAAAGGTTACTTACAAGATGCACTGAAAAGCATTAACTTTAATGAAAACTAAATTATGAATTTTCTTTTAGAAATTGTAAACTATTACTTACACTGGGAGGGAAAATGAAAAACCAATCATGTCTTTTATATATATTACAATTAATTCTACTACATGTGTGTAACTTTCATAGCTAGAAAATATTGGTTTCCATGTACTTTTACAGACACAAATATTATTCAATTTTCTAGCCATTCTTATATTTTCATGTTCATTGCACTTAACATGCTTCTTGATTGTTTTATCACTAAGGGAACAATATAATGACTCCTTAGATCAAAAGTCACTTAGATAAAACTTCCTCATTTATATTTTATTAAGAAAATTGTTCTAAATTATTTTATCTAACACAAGATAATATGAAGATAAAAAAGGGTTCGCTACATATTTATTTGGAAAAAACAGTGAGATAAATTCTGAATTTTCTCAGATTAAGACCTTATTGGAGAGACTGATGTGGATTCTCTACAGCTGTGGTAAGTATGTAATCATCTCAGGGGCAAATTGGGGAAAATGATGATCAGAAAAGTCAAAGGAGTTTCCCAATTATAGAAAATTCTATGTTAGGACCTAAATTTCCTAAATAGGTTAGTACAACAATGTTACCCTAAAGATTTCTCATGTTCAGAGAAATTGCACAAGTATTAAGAAACTGTGTTAGAAAATTGTTTACTCCACCATGTTTCTACTTTTGTCTTTAATAAGACACAAAGAAGATTTATGAAATTAAACTGGAAACTTCAATAGACATAACACACATATCCATATAATTAAAAAAGGAATTTGCAAGAAGCTTTCAACAACATTATTTAGCATACCGAAAAAAAATTCTGCATGCCCATCAGTATTTTCTGTGTAAAATTGGAACCATAGACCATAATCTTCAGCATGTGAATAAGAATAAAGATAAAAAGATGCCATTGTAAGAGAGCTGACAGCACAAACTTTACACAGAAAAGTGCTCAAACACCTTCAGAGCATTTGAAAGATGACTAAGGTTTTAAAATCTTTGTTCTTTCTGCATATTAAGTATATGCTAATGGAAACAGAAGGACAAACCATAATCAACTATTTCAACCCAAGACAAAGACACCATAATGAAAACTTACAATCTGGCTTTTGCTTTTATATGATATACTTTTTGTGTTTCCTTTTATCTGATGCATTTTCTTTGTTTATTTTTTACCTGGTGCGCTCTTTCTTGTTTATCTGCCAAAGGTAATTATCGGGAAAGGCTAGGCATGGAGGAAATTCAGCAGATCAATTTGTAGGGTAAGATACGTAGAGGTCACACTGATGCCCTTAATGTCCTCCACTGCAGACGTGAAGGCTTGACCTCTGTCTGTGAGTGAGGAAACTGAATTGTTAAACCTATTTCTATGTACTCTCCCAGAAAACATGTAGTTCTAATTGAACTAAACACATAACTAATACCATCATTAATTATATGATAATAAAATAATATAATGTCTAAAATAAGAGCACAGGAAACTCTGGAAAATCCATATGACAGTTAAATAATACTGAGTAGTTTATTACCTGTAGTACTTTCTTATCAAGTCACATTTTAACATAGCATGGAACATATTAAAATCAGCCCTTATCAAGGGAGTTCTGTGAGACAAGTGTTTAACACCTGATCACACCCATTTATGCCATTAGTAAACCTCACCCCCAAACATCTAGAATGGCCCCCTAAATCAGACTTGGACCAATTGAGAACATGGCCACTGAAATCATTATCTGCATGGTGCTCTTATTATCCTTTACTACATAAATTTCTCTACCTAACAAATGATAGAACTGCATTTGTTTATATATCATGATAGCCTATATATATATATATATATATATATATTTAATTTCATGTATAATTTGATTTTTCTTTCTCACAGATATTTCTCAGAAACTAACATGACTACATGATCTTAATTATAAGTGAAAATTTTTATTAATTCAAAATTGATTTCCATTTACACAAGGTGTGTGGAGAGCAGCTGAACCGGAGATGGAACACACATTTGGGGCTAAAGCAAGGCTAGTCCCAGAAACACAGAGCAGAAGAGAGCAATGTGAACAGGTTGTTGGGACAGGAACAAGGCCAGTCCAGCAGGGGTCAGGCCCTGGTGCTCCTCCCTGTTGGCTACAGCACAGAGAGCCCTGCGAGTGTTTCACTTACAGGGTTCGCAGCGAAGCACTGTTGGTGCCCTCCTGTGCTTCCCCCCTTATTCCTATATATAAATAAAGACACAGACCATGCTGGGTTTTTACTGCCTCTCCATCAATGAGGTCAGGCTCCACCTGGTCCCGGGTTTCCTTCTAATATGTAACTAGTTTTTTCTTAAAATCTCTCATTGTGTCCTTTCAGGACCCCGCAGGCTGCATGGGTCATTGTAAAGCAGTTTATTAAGATAAGAAATAAAATATATGTGTGTGTGTGTGTGTGTGTGTGTGTGTCAGAGCTGCCATAAAAATCCATCAAAATACAGTTGACTTAACAATGGAAATTGACATGATAGGGAAATGTGGGTATTTACCTGCCAATGTTTTATTTATCTGAATGTTTCACAATAACTATACATTAAATAAGTGAATACTAAGATGAGTTCCATGACTACAGAGAGCTGTTTTATGAGATCAAGGTGAAGGCAGAGTCCTAAAGTTAGTGAGGCATGAATCTGCTCCAAGCTTCTTCCTGACATGTAGGTGGCTGCCTTCCCGTGCACATGAGATTGTTACTACATGTGTGCTCTGCTCCCAAATTCCTTTTCTTTACAAAGCATTTACCATAGCAGACTAAGACCCATCCTAGTGTCCTCATTTTCATCAAATCTGTAGATGTCTGATGTAAAAGTAAGATCACATTTTGATGTACTGGGAAGTAGGATTTGAACAAATGAGTAGGGAAGGAGCCATAGTTCAACCCATTATGTACACACAAACCTACAAATCTTTCATATACAACATAGCTTATTCACAATTATATACAGCATTGAGGGACATTTAAAAATTATAAAGTAGAAACAGAATCAAGCTTTCTGTGCCATGTACCTTATGTTCCACGCATTTAAATAGTTAAAATATTGACTAGAATTAATGACACATGGTAACATTTATAACATTGCACAACTGTGAAAAGAAATGCCTCAGCCACATAAGCTAAATATCACCCTGAACACAATATCCATGAACCCAATATTCTATGCATATAACCTTCTCAAAGCTATGACTTTGTGCTGGTTGAACTTCAACCTTCAGTTGTGACTTTGCTCAAAGAAACAGCACCATACATGACCCTCAGCTGGCCCAGGCCTCTGCCCTCGATGCTTCTCACCAAGAGGGCCCTCTGGGGACATTCCCATGGAAAGTTAATCACCCCGGTCCAAGGAAAGTTGTGGACCCACACCGATCCTTAACTTTCTCCATATTACTTTCCAGGAATCCAGGACTCTGGCATTTGTTGTCCACATCACTCATATCTAATCATTTCTCAACTGTCCCTAGCAAGGGGAACCATACCATATGTGTAACTATTCTTAACATCTGGGCTTCACTAAGAAACTGTTGTTTGTGTGATTTGAGATAACCCTTGAATCTGTCTGTCCACACAAATGTGTAAAAGGGGCTTGTGTATGAAATGCAACCAAAGTGGGAAAGCGAGGCCTGGAGGAAGTTTTCTGTGGCATCTGTTTTCCTATTTCCCCAAAAATTGGAAGCAAGTCTGTGCTTCATTTCTAATGGCAAATTAAAATAAAGCATATAGTTATTTACATGCAATAACAAAAGGTGTTATATATTATTTTCATGTTATTTAATTTTTATGGATTTTCTATTTCCTTTCTTAGTATTTAGTGACATACACAAGTTAATGTCTCTAAAGTAACTCGTAACATCATGACAAAATTTCCAAAAAATTCATTTTTACAAAATAAAAGAAATTAAAATTAATGGACCCTAGTGGACACTACAGTGATTGTGAAGACAATGGATGGTGAATCTCATACTGTCTGCTGAATGATTTGGGATTCATAAGATTATGTGAGTCTTGGAGATAGCAGTAGAGAGAGGAGTTAGGGAATATTTATGTCCTCTCTTTATTTCTCCTTCCTTTTCTCTACCTTGCTTTGCATGAGAAATTTGTCTTGCCCCATCAAAAATTGTTGAAAACTCATTTCCCAGTTGAACTGACATACATTTTTCTCCTAATTAAATTGACCAGATGCTTGAGAACCATTTTGATTTTTCTATATATTTATCTTCCTTGAACTTGTCAATTTATATAAAAGTATTTGACCAGATTTTATTGAGACCATATTGATTGCTCAGTTTTACTTTTTATTTATTCAGTAAAATTCTTTATCTTTGGAATTTCTGTTTGGCACCTTTTCATGGAATCTATTTCTTTGATAAAGTTATTATTCATGTTTTGAGATATTTGGGATAACTCTTCAATATTTTTGTTATTACTTCCATGTTGTCTTTATTATTTTAAAGAGAATCATAAAAATGATACAGAATTTCAAAACAAGATGATAGGAAATTAATAATGGTTATTATATTGCATATTGTTGTCCTCAAAGTAATTGATCAGATTACCAGATATAGGCATGCAAAATTGATCAAATAATATAAGAACTAACTGTTCCTTTCAATGACTAGATTAAGAAAACTATCTTAGCTATCTTGTGTGTGTATCTATATCTATATCTATATCTATATCTATATCTATATCTATATCTATATCTATATCTATATTTTCTCTTCCTTCTTTTCTCCTTTCCACCACCACAGTTGTTTTTTGGTTTTGAGGGGTTTTTTTGTTTTTTTGTTTGTTTGTTTTTCCTTCTGAGCAATTTATTTCCCTTTCACAATACCTATTGAACCTTCTGGATCTTAGTTATTCCTTCAGTTTCTTATACTAGGGAGACATTTGTCCTCCCATAGTGACATTGTTTTGTTAGTTACACTATGTTTTGGGTTATGTTCTTTTTGAATATGCTAATGTGTTTGTTTCTTCTTTAGTAATTTCATCCAGCTCAGATATCTTGTGTTTGCTTTCCTTTCTGTTGTGCCCCTTGGGTTTGCTTTGAGAGATTTAGGAGTCTTTGGAGGCATTTTGTTGTCATGCTTTTTCATGTTCTTATTTCACAGGCGTGTGTGTGTGTGTGTGTGTGTGTGTGTGTGCTTGCAACATGCTGAGGATTGAGGACTGAGATCAAACACAGTAAAGAAGGGTTGTGTGGCTATGAAGATTTCTTTAGTCAAGGTCTGATCCCCAGCGATGTGTCCTGGCCTGGGTTTCAAAGAAGTATTTTAGTAAGTCAATCTGTTTAATTAAATTTTGAATGGATCTTGTCACTGTGTTGTAATGAGAGAATTTCTACTGGTTTTCCCTGTGAACAGGTCCAAACATGCATCAGTCACAAATGTTAAAACTTGATTTGATGATTTCACTCCTTTGTCAATACCCTTTATAAATTATATTATACTGTTATTTCTTTATTTATTTTTCTGGGATGTGTGAGGTGGGTTGGGGGAGAGGAAGTCACTAGTCACTAGGAAGTGAGGATGATGAAAGTAGTACAAATAGGTATTAAAAAAGCAGGAGTTTGGACTCTGGTTTGAATCATTTTTTATTTATTTTCATTTTTTGAATCTTTTTTATAACTGGGTTTATATTCTAATATTCAGACAGTCTGAGAGAGTATTTGTATAGGCAAGGGAAAGTGCACAAGCATTTTTAAATGAGTCTTTATTTTTCAAGGATTTCCTGCTTTGATCTGCTACCTCTTTTTAGTGTTTCTCGTTTATTTCTTGAAAGACTGAGTGAGAAAGGAGGAGTGCGACTGTTGGAACCTGCTAATGTATTTGTAGGTAGTTTTGTTTGGATCCTCTAGCCTGAAACTTGTTAAGGGTTGCCCTGCGTGCCCTTGAATGGTACACTCACTACAGAGCACTGGTTAATTCTTATGCTCTAGTGCACTTCTACAGGTCATTGTTATGTTTATTCTGCTAGCTGGGGCAGAGAAGTGGAAGACAGGAAGGTGTGGTAATAAAGGAGGGAAATAAAAGGATAGGCATGGGAGACATTTAAAAAAGAAAAAACACCAGAAGAAACCCTGAAAAGAGGTGGCAGATCAAAGAAGGGAAACTCTAAAAAATAAAATAGAATAACTAAAAAGTACCAAAAAGAAGAATCAAAGGAAAAGATAAATAATGAAGGACGAAAGGACAGAACTACCAATATGATTCAAAGAAGAAACCTTAAGCAAAGAAATACTGACTTCCCAAACCGAAATGAATCCGTGCATAAAAACACAAACCTTCACAGAGTCCCTAAGACTATGAAGCTGGAGTGGCCCTCAGCTCCCTGTACCCCTAATCACAGTCTGATTGATTTTAAGCAGCCCAGCAGCTTCCTCCAAGGGACCAG
Organism: Dolichotis patagonum; assembly: GCA_004027295.1. Taxonomy (NCBI): domain Eukaryota; kingdom Metazoa; phylum Chordata; class Mammalia; order Rodentia; family Caviidae; genus Dolichotis; species Dolichotis patagonum. Next base: position 116 of record PVJX010023539.1, on the reverse strand, counting down.
ACAACTGCCTGTCAAAGCTCCCACCAAAACCATGGCATGGCTGCATCCTGTGCTCCGGGCCTGTCTCTGCAGGCCTTCCTGGAACCCAGTGACTAGCTAAATTGCAAGGGAGGACT
>PVJX010023538.1:0-29145 GCA_004027295.1 Dolichotis patagonum | reverse complement strand
AAGAAAAATGACAAAACAAAACAGTAAAATGTAATCTCAAACTTCTAGCCCAACACAAGCAAGCCTACGAGACATGGACACAGAAGGATATGTAAGCCATACAACTGAAATTAATGATATTATAACAGCTGAAATAAAGAAACAATTATGGAAAGCTATAAAAGTACTCAGTTCAGAAATATTCTACAGGGTAAAAGAAGAAGTAATAAATGTAATGAAAGAAATGCTGAACATATCTAAAGAAAACATAGTTTAAAAATTAGAGGAATGATGCAAAAATATGGAAATCCTGAATGAACAATATAAGAAACAAACAGAATGCATGAAGCAGATTCAAACAGATATATAGGAAATCAAAAATTCCATTAAAGTTGGCAAAAATGCCTCAAAGAAAGTGAAGATAGAATCTCAGACCTTGAAGACAAGATTGTAGCTAGTGAACAGGAAAGATCTTTTAAAAATAACAAGGAATCAGGAAATAACAATTCAACAGCAGCAAGATGATGTAAAGAAAAACAACATAAGATTGATAGGTATAAATGACAACACAAATTATATCAAGAGGCTATTTACAGAAGTAATAGCTGAAAATTTCACAAACATGAGAATGGAAACTAACATACAGATCAGTGAAGCATATAGAACTCCAAATAACCATAAGCAAAATAAAACTACACCCAGATATAATAATCACCATCCCAGAAATCCAACATAAGAACAGAATATTAAAAGCTGCTAGAGAGAAAAGACAGATAAACTATAAGGGAAAACCTATAAGAATCACAGCAGACTTCTCAACACAAACAATGAAGTTAAGAAGAGCATGGAGTAAAGTATTTCAGATCCCAAAGGAAAATGACTTCCAACCCAGACTGATGTACCCTGCAAAACTGTCCTTCAAAATGGATGGAGAAATAAGATACTTCCACAACAAACAACAGCTGAAGAACAGAACCAACCCTGCAAAGAATACTGAAACATATTCTACATAGATATAGGAAAAAAACCACTGAGCAAGGCAAACAATTAAACACAGAGGAAAGGAAAAAGAATTAACAGCAGACAGAAAACATGTCAAAAGTAAACCAATATATATCAGTTATAACCATTAATGTAAATGGCCTCAATTTACCAATTAAAAGAAATAGACTGGCAGAATCGATCAAGAAACAACATCTAATCATATGCTGTGTACAGGAAACCCATCTAACCCAACAGGAAAGTCATAGACTGAAAGTCAAAGGATGGAAACAATACTCCATGCACCAGGATCCCACAAGTAAGCAGGGGTAGCTATTCTGTTTGCAGACAATGTGAACTTCAAACCAAGAATGAGCCAAAGAGATAAAGAAGGTCACTACATACTAGTTAGGGGAAAACTTCAAGAGGAAGTGATAACAATCTTAAACATATATGCACCAAATTTGAGAGCACCCAGCTATACAAAAGAAATATTAACAGAAAGGAAACCTCAAATAAGCAATAACATGATTGTAACAGGAGACCTTAATATTGACACAAAGGGACAGATCAACTAGACAGAAAATCAGCAAAGAAATAATAGAACTGAAACACACTTGTGAACAAATGGACTTGGTAGACGTATACAGAGTGTTCTATCCAACAATATCAGAATATACATTCTTCTCAGCAGCACATGGAATGCTCTCTAAAATAGACCACATACTAGCCCACAGAACATGCTTAAGTAAATACAAAAGAACTGAAATTATCCCATGCATGTTATCAGATTGTAGCACCATGAAAATAGAAATTAAAGACAAAAGAAACTGCAAAAACACCACAAACACATGGAAATTGAGTAATACATCTTGAGCAATCAGTTGGTCACAGAGGAAATTAAAGAAGAAATTAAACAATATCTACAAGCAAATGAAGATACAAATACAACTTACTGGAACCTGTGGGACACAATGAAAGCAGTCCTCAGAGTAAAATTTATTGCAGTGAATTGCCAAATCAGGAAAACAGAATGAACACAGAGAAACAACCTGATGCTACACCTCAAATATATGGCCTAAAGCCAGAGGAAAGGAGAAAATTATAAAGATCAGATCAGAAATCAGTGCAATAGAGACAAGAAAACAATACAAAGAATCAATGAATCAAAGAGTTTATTCTTTGAAAGGATAAATAAAATTGATAGTCCCCTAGCCAACCTTATAAAAAAAAGGAAAGAAGGAACTCAAGTTCATGTAAAAAGGAAAGAAAAGGATGAAATCACTACAGATCCTGTGGAAATGCAGATCATCAACACCTATTTTGAAAACCTATACTCTCATAAGCATGATAACACAGAAGAAATGGACAGATTCCTAGAAACATATAATTACCAAAGCTGGGTCAAGAAGATGTAAAACTGCTGAATAATCCAACTTCAATGAATGAAATTGAAAATGTAATTCAATCCTTACCAACAAAGAAAAGCCCAGGTCCAGAAGGATTCTCTGTGGAATTCCATAAGAAATTCAAAGAATATTTAATGCTGACACTCTTCAAACTATTCAATGAAATTGAGTGTGAAAAAATTCTCCCTAGCTCATTCCCGGAAGCAAGTATTACTCTAATACTAAAACCTGAGGAAGACCCAACCCAAAAAGAGAACTACATGCCGATCTCCCTAATGAACATAGATGCAAAATTTCCCAATAAAATTTTGGTAAACAGAATGCAGCAAATTATCAAGAAGATTATATATCATGACCAACTGAGATTCATCCCAGGAATGCAGGGATGGTTCAACATATGCAAGTCAATAAATGTAATCTACCATGTCAATAAAGCCAAAAATAAGAATCACATGATCATTTCTATAGATGCAGAAAAAGCTTTTGATAAGTTTTAGCACTTATTCATGATAAGAACTTTACAAAGAATGGGAATAGATGGTCTTTACTTCAATAAGAGAAAAGCCATCTATGACAAGCCAACAGCCAGCATCATATTAAATGGCCAAAAACTGAAAGCCTTTACCATAAAAAATCAGGCACAAGACAAGGATGTCCATTATCACTGCTCCTATTCAACACAGTACTGGAAATACTAGCCAGAGCAATTAGACAAGAGAGAGAAATAAAAGGAGTAATGATAGGAAAAGAAGAAGACACATTATCATTATTTGCAGATGACATGACACACTACATAGAAGACCGCCACAACTCCACTGAAAGACTCCTAGGTATAATAAATAAATTCAATAATGTAGCTGGATACAAAGTCAACACTCAAAAATCAATAGCATTCCTATATACAAACAACAAACTCACTGACAGAGAAATAAGAGAAGCCACACCCTTCACAATGGCATCCAAAAAAGTGAAATACTTAGGAATTAATCTAACAAAAGAAGTAATAGATCTATTCAGGGGAAATTATAATACCCTAAAAAGAAATTGAAGAGGACCTCAGAAAATGGAAAGACATCCCATGTTCATGGATAGGAAGAACAAACATTGTGAAAATGGCCATTCTCCCAAAATTTTTATACAGATTTAATGCAATCCCAATCTAAATACCAGTACTCACAGATCTAGAGATATCACTCTTAAAATTCATCTGGAACCAGAAGTGTCCTGGAATAGCAAAGGCAATTTTAAGCAACAAAATCCAGGCAGGAGACAACACAATCCCTGATTTGACATGATACTACAAAGCTACTGTAATAAAATCAGCAAGGTACTTGAATAAAAACAGAACTGAAGATCAATGGAATAGATTAGAGGATACAACTACAACTACAAACACACTCAGCCACCTTATCTTTGATAAAGGGGCCAAACATGTCCACTGGAAATAGTTTTTTATTAAATGGTACTGGGAAAATTGGCTCTCCATATGCCAAAAACTAAAACTAGAACCATGCCTATCACCATGTAGTAAACTAAATTCTAAATGGATCAAAGACCTAAATATTAAAACAGAAACACTAAATCTATTGGAAGACAAAGTAGGTAGAAATCTTGAAGACATAGTGGTAGGTAGAGAATTCATGAACAATAATCAAACTGCACATGAGATAAAGAGATTTGCATGTTGAAAGAAATCTCCAGCATAGTGAAAACAAAACCCACAAACTGGGAAAAATCTAGTGAATGGCCCCTCAGACAAGGCACTTCTGTCTAGAACATATGAAGAATTTTAAAAAATCAGATCCCCAAAATTCAAATACCAACTCCAAAATTGGGCATCTGAGATGAATAAAGAGTTCTCAGCTGAAAAAATACAAATGGCATATAAATACATGAAAAAATGTTCAGCATCATTGGTCATTAGAGAAATGCAAATTAAAAAAACAGATTCCATCTCACACCAGAAAGAATGGTCAGGATAAAGAAAATTACCAACAACAAATGCTGGAGAGGCTGTGGGGAAAAAGGAACTCTTCTGCACTGTTGGTGGGAGTGTAGACTGGTGCAACCACTGTGGAGGTCAGTCTAGAGATTCCTCAAAAAGCTGAGATTTGAGGTCCCATTTTAACCAGCTATTCCACTTCTGCTATTCCCAGAAGAACTGAAAACATGATACCACAGTGATATATGTTCACACATGTTTATAGCAGCACAATTTGTAATAGCCAGATGTTGGCAACAACCTAAATGCCCGTCAACTGAGGAATGGATAAAAAAGATGTGATATTTTTATACAATGGAGTACAACTCAGCTATAAAGAATGATCATATTGAGATATTTATAATTAAATGGATACAACTCAAGACCATACTCATAAGTGTAAGAAATCAAACTCACATGTGTAAATACAATAGAGTCTCTCTAGTGTAAGAAATGGTAATAGTACATAAGATACAAAAAACTCAATAAATACATTGAAAGGATAAGAATCTCCTTAAAGCAGAAAAAAACAATATCTCAAAGAAAATGAAGAAAAAGAAAAAATGAGGAAAAAGAAAAAATATCTAAAATTATATAAACACAGTTAAGATAGCTAAGATGATTGTGCTACAAATACTGTAAGTTTTTGGAACAAAATAGTTAACATTCATAGGGTTGGAACAATTGTGCATATTATTGCATGGTGATTTGAGGAATTCTTGAAGACCATTATGTAAAATATCAACCCTAGTTATGCTCCTACCACCTTCTTTTTAAGGCCTATATTGTCAGTGTTTTGGGCTCTTTGCTATTATTATGTATTTGTCTTTTTTGTTTCATGTTTTTCTAGGACTTTGTTTTGTTTTGTTTTCCCCTCTAATACAGAAAGGATAGGTATGCATGTAGAGACTCATATATGTGTAGAACTTCTCCCAAACAGTTTTTGAGAATCGATTATGTAATGCATGATGAAATGAACAGCTACTTTGAAAAAAAAAGACACTAAGGTACCAAGTGCTGATTCCCTAGCATCATGCTGTGAAATCCAGCAACACTATTATTCTTTGTTCGGAGTGATTTTAGTGTGTTTTGTATTGTTTAATTTCAACATACATGAAGGAATGGACAGCTATTTTGAAGAGAATGAGAGACATTATGGTAGCCATTGTTGACTTCCCTATTTTCTGGTTTTGAAAACCTAAAGTGCCTTCATCATCCTCTTCTGATCAGTTTAAAACTCTTTTGTTTTGTATAAATTCATTGTGTGTGAAGATATGGACTATTTAGAAGAAAACAAGAGACAATATGATACTAAAGATCTCCTGTTGTCCTGCTTTGAAATCTCTGTCTCTTACATTGTTCTCTTCTGATCTGTTTTGTTATGTTTAATTTTACCCTCTTTAAAATTAAAAAAAATTCAGTAAAAGTAGCACAACACTCTTGGGCCACGAAACTAGAGGTAACAAATATATTTTTTTTAAAATGTCTTTGAACCTGGATACCTAATTTTTTAACTTTTCATCTACTTTTGTTTTAAAGAAAAATTATAAAAATATATAATTTCTTTAAAATGCCAATGAAGCCTACATATTAAAACTAATGGGATACATTTAAAGCTAACACTTTAAATGCATTAACATTTGTGGTAAAATTTGTAGCACAAAACACATTTCAATGAAACTGAAAGGATAAAGAGTAATTCCAAACACAATGAACTAGAAGCCACAAGGTAGATCCATGCAGCACAAGGATGGAGATCAAAATGATAAAAGTAATCTGAAATGTGTAATAGTTATTTTTAAAAATAGAGGGAAGGAAAGTGCTCTAAAGGATATAACTGCATGTATGTTTAAGTGTGTAAGATAGATGACCACATTACTAAGTTTTTATTGAATCATTGAACAGCATGGTTTGAACTCTCATAGTTTGATTTTCCACTTTTTATGCTTTGGTTTTGTGACTTGAACAACTATTTCTAGGATGCAACATGTAATTTATCAACTAGTGATTTCTTAGCATTAATTTTTTTGAAATTCTGTATTATTTCTACCCCTTTTTCTGTTTTTATCTTTAAATAAAAAATGATGAAACAGAAATTTGTGAGGAAGAGAGTAAATAAAAGTACATCTACTTATGAAATAAAGTTGGTAATTTGAAAATGTTATCAAAATACACACTTATAAGTAACATAATTATGAAAGGGAAGAGCCATAGATAATCACAAGTACACAAAATAAGAAATGACAGGAGAGAAACAACTGTTGATTCAGACAAAAACTTAAATATGAAATAATTTTTGAGAATCTAAGAAAATAAACTTAAAAATATAGTTGAATAATTTCCTGGGGGAGATATAGGTAAGAAAGTTATCAAGGAGCTATTCACAAACACTTAGTAAGTCTAGGTAGGAATTTTCAGAATTTAGCAATCTTCAAATATCACACAATCCAGTCCTCTATGAATTATTTGGAAGCATAGAAAATTAGGAAGAATTAACTGATATTCTTATAAAGTAAAACTTTGATATATAGTGTAATATGAACCAAAGAAATTCATTGATGAATAATGTCAATGAATATTGATGGAAAAGTCCTAAGTACAGTTCACAGAATCTAGCACTATTTCAAGAAACCTGCACAGTAACCTAGTGAGATTGGTTTGATATTTGGAAATCTATGAACATGGAACATTAAATAATATATATTTAGGAAAAAAAAACTCAAAGGATTGTCTCTATAGAGGCTGAGAAAACTTTAAATAAAATTCAGCCCATTATTGATAAAATACACTTGAAAAAATTGATTTATACTTGTTTTTATAATAAACATATTCTTTGTTCCTGAAGCATCTTCATTCACAGGGAAACACTAGAGATACACGTATCTATTCCTGCTACTACATTTATTCCTAACATTAGTGTATCTGGGAATTATTTTACCAGGTTGTGAATTTTGTTTAAGTTTGAAATCACATAAAAATAACAATATTTAAGAATGTAGAGAATGAACTGACTAAAGTCTGTTTTCTTTTTCTGGAACTATAAACTGATTACCAGATTTTTAGCTCACTACCCAACATCTATTTCTTCTCTTTCCAAAAGAACTCTGACTCCTTCATGGAGATAGGTGGTTAAATAACTTCCTGTATCCCAATAGGATCCACAAGGGAAAAAGAAATCTTAGACTGAAGATGAAGGTTCAGAAATATAAAAAGGGATAACTCCTTGGTAAAGTTACTGAGTCATTATTATCAGCCCCTGATAGACAAGTCCTAGATATTTTGCATAATATAAACAATTGTTTTCTCTAGGCTGGGTTTTAATATGGGTTGGTTGGTTTTAATTTTCAAAACAGAAAATTAAAACACTTGAGGATCACAACTCTAGACACAAAGATCAAGTATTAAATTTCTAACCATTTCTCAAAGTATTCAGTGAGTTCACATAATATTTATATTTAGAAGCACTCTAATGACTTGGAAAAATAAATATAATGCAGCAAAGTTAGATAATGTCCTCATTGTATACTGTTGATTTAATAGTATTTGCTGAGAGATTTCTGTGTGAAAAACATTGAAAAATAGAAATTTTAGTATTTTAGTATTTTAATTCACAAGAATCTTTTCCTGCTTGCAAATAGAGATTTAAGAAACAACAAATAAGTATATGAAAAAATGCTCAGCATCACTGGTCATTCAAGAGATGCAAATTAAAACAGTGCCCTTAATCCATCTTACCCGAGAAAAAGTGGCTATTGTCAAGAAATCAACCAATAATAAATGCTGATAGGGCTGTAATGAAAAAGGATTTTGTTGGTGGAAATGCGGACTGATACAACCACTGTGGAATTTGGTGTGGAGGTTCCTCAAAAAACTAGTACTAGAGGTGCCATTTAATGCAGCTATTACCTTTCTGGGTAGCTGCCTAAAAGAATTAAAAGCATCATGCCACAGTGATATATGTACACCCATGTTTACAGCAGTACAGGTTTTTAATAGATAAATCTTGGAAACAGCCCAAATGCCTATCAACTGATGAATGGATAAACAAAGATGTGGTTTTTTAATACAATGGAGTAATACTCTACCATAAAGAAGGTTAACTGTAAGACATTTATAACTAAGTGGATGCACCTTGAGACCATACTCTTAGGTGAAATAAATAGAACATACATGTAAATATTGCATTGTTTCTCTGGTGTGAGAAACCAAAAATGTAAATAAGGAACAAAGTGTATAATAGATATTTTAAAATAGGAAGAAAATATTCAACTAAGAAGGGAGGTGAGTCAGAGGGAGGGAGAAAGTAAGGAAGAGGGAGAAAAACAAGGAAAGAAGAAAAAAATGGGAAAAAATTGTAAATAAGGAAGACAAGAGCAGTTGAAAGGAGGGCAGGGGGATGGGAAAGAAAAAGAACTGATATGTCACATACAGGCACAAATTCCCTATGATGAATGTCCTCATTATACCTAAAATATACCAATAAATTTAACTGATAAAAATATATAAAATTCACTAGGGACATTATGCTAAAAGTGTCAGTAGACAGTATAGATACTATAAATCCTATGTGAATTCATGGTCATATACTAGGTGGGATGGAGGAGAATTTATAGAGTTATCATCTGAGTAAGTCTTGGCAAAGATTATTGGAAAGATATGTGGACAGGCATTCAAGGCAAAATAAGTGGAATGTCCCAATGCATAATGCATGGAAGTTATAAAGAAAGTGACACTTAGGGATAGTATGGCAGCCTGTTGTGTTGAAGTGGAATGTACTGTAAATTGAGTAGGACTGAGGTCTGACTGAAGCAGGATTTTAGAATTATCTAATGTGTAAGAAGAAATGGAAGCCCAGAATCCAATATGACAGATTTAGCTGTCATGATTATAGGTAGAAAGATAAGAATGAGAAAGACACATTCAAGGCACAGTTCCAATGCAAAATTCACATGTTTTTTAGTATTGTGTCAGATTTCAGGCATAAACTATCCCGAAGTTGTTAGTATAATTGCTTGTAAAACTAATGGTGTCCATGACAGAAATGGGTTAATGGGAAATGGAGCTCATGGTTTGGAAGGAGAGGAGGAAGACAAGTATGAGAGTAGAGACGGGTCAGTGTTGCAATGTTTAGAGTTTGAGTACCTGTAGAAATGTCCAGCCTTTGGAAATACCAAGTCTCTGGCTAGGATCAAAAATCAGTTTCAATACAGCTTTGGGGGTCATTTGAATAAAAGTGGTAGTTAAAGCTATGTAGATGGTGGCTAGCTGTAACGTGTATGTAAATTATGAAGATCTGAGAACTAAGCACTGTCTAACAATGTGTACAGAAAGAATAATGAAATAATGAATCTGGTGGAGAAAAGGAAGCAATCCTCACACTATCAGATGACATGACATTCTTCGGGACGATACAGAGGTTCACAGACCAAGGCATGTACTAAGGCCCCTAATATGAGTTTTATGTACTATAACCTACACTTTTAACTAGATGATGCCAAATACTTCAAACTTGAGGAATCTAGCTAAACTTTCCCCCAGATGTGGGAAGAAACAGAAGTTTATGTTTTATTTGCCTAGATTATGTTTTATTTAGTGTTCATTCAAACTAATATATTTCTTAAAGACTATAGAGGAATTCTGTGTTAATAGTACATGGTGAAGTCTTTTGAATAATGTGTAGTAGTCATATAAACATTGTAGAATTGGAGCACATTTTAAAGCTCTTACCCTCTAGAAAAATTAGCAAGTATGCTAATATTTTTTACCTTTTAATGTATTTTTGTCAGTATATATTTGCAGTACATAATAATTATATTCACGTTGAGAAACTGGTTCACACACATACTGCATCTTGATCATTTTTCTTTCCCTTCTCCTCCCCTCCCTTTTAATTTTGCCTTCATGACATAGTGCTCATCATTTCTGATATTTTTCGTGCCCCATTGTTTCTGAGGTGCACACACTCCTGGGAACATCTTATTCATGTATAAAGAACAAATGGTAACATAAGTCCTTGTGTCAATGTAGACAGATAATACAGGCAGAAGTAAGAATTTTCAAACTCTGAACCTTTGCAATCACGCATATTTTAGTATCATCAGGTCAATTAACCTAATAGTAGCTTAAAACTTCAGTTGGAATTCCTATCTTTGTTTCAAATTCCAAGCGCAGTTTTTTATTTCTATCCCAGAAACAATAGCGATGTCAATAAAACATATTAGCTATCTGAAGTTTGTATGTGCATGGTTTTAGTGTCTTGTTCTGCCGAATACAATTTGTTTTTATTTTTTAAAATAAAACTTCTACTTATTTAGTTTCTCTGTAAATATTGTTTGGCAGATTCAAGAATAAAGTAAATGTGATTGACAAAGAATAGGTTTTTGAGTTACACAGGTCTGAGTATGCTCTGTTACTTACTATCTTCCTGGTGTGGGGAAATATACTTTGTATGTATGTGTAAGTTGTACTATTTTCATCTAAAAGGAAACAATATCTGCTTCAGAGATTATTGGGAAATTTAATAAGTTAAATATTATATTTAGAGTTTTTATTTCCTGAAAAAATAAGCAAAATATGAGGTATGTTTTTAAAGATATCATTTATGTGAAGTTCACTGTATTTCTAACAGTGGGATATTCATCAATAATGCTTTTCAACATTAAAAATGCTGTGGCATGAAAAAACATAGTTTTTTCTCATACTCATATATTCAATATTGTCATAAAATGAGAACTTCAAATATGGGATAAAAGTATAGTACTTTTACTTTGTAAAAATGAAATCTACCAAAAAGTGAAATGTCAGTATCTGCTGTCTCCTAACAATTATTTCAGTAACTTCAGCATAGCTGTCCTACTTCAAAATCCAAAAATAAATAATTTTATGTCTTTAGTACTATATTTGATAAACAGTAGAAGCCATTCAGGATATTTATATATATTTATATTTATTCAATATATTCAATATGTTTATATATTGAGTTTTCTTTTTGTAATTTAAGACACTAAAAGCAGTAGCTGTATTTTAATAGTTAATCCTAATTCTAATAGCGTTATTTTCAACTCTGGAGAAATTTAGTAGTTTAGTAGTAGGACATCTAAATTATTTACATAGTTAAGTTAATGAACGGAAAATTTTAACTTACTAAAGTAACTCTAAAATAACTATTTTGAAACTTTGTTCCCTAGAGCCCGAGGTGATCTGTCTACTGCCTTGGTGGTAAAAATAAGAGATAGGCTTGGAGAACGTCATCCGTTTTCCTGTTTGATTTCAATTGAAGAAAATATCAATAAACTGGCTTTTACACTTGTGGTATAGAACTAAAATAATTGGTTTAATCCCCTTTCCTGTGAATTCTTCATGCATGTTATTTTGGATGAACTTTGATAGAATTTTTTCTTCAGTTTAGGTGATACTTACTTGCTTCTTTGCATACCTGGAAACTTGTTACTAGTTCCAAGACTGAAAATTTTTCTAACAATGAGATACTCATCAATAATGCTATTTTTCAGCATTAAAAAATGCATTGACTTGAAAATGAATGATTTTTCTCATACTTATGTATTCAACATTGTATCATATGTAATTTGAACTCCAAGGAGATAGAAGTATAATAATTTTATTTTGTAAACATGAAATTCATCAAGGTTATTAACTTGTTGCAAAAGACAGTGTTAGTTTCCTTTATGAGGTATGTTATGAGATTTTCTCATTGACATTATTTTCTAAATGGTGAATCACTGCCAATTTATATTGTTTGTCCAAGTATTATAGAGGTTTGTCTTTAACTTTTTAGGTTTTGAAATTTGTTTTAAGATGTGTTTCTTACCAGGTTCTGGTTTAATTGTATTTTAGTCAGTGGTTGCAACTTGCCTAATTCTGTCTCTTGGGATCTGAAGTTTCATTATGGGCTATTAATAATCAATTGCTATAAATGTTTCATGGATGTTTAAAGTGTTCATTCTCTGAAGGTACAGATATCATCATATATATGTTGAATGAAACTTACTTATGTTTTTCAAATACTCTATTTTCATTTGTATTTTGTTCACTGAAAGACTAAGCCCAAAATAGTAAAGCACAAATTATGGACAATCAGCCACACACAGGTATCTATTGTTTGCTCATGTATTTAGTTAGGCAGTATTATTTTTTAAATTTTCGTGTTTTGGTTAAAATACAAATTTAAATTAATAAAACCAAAATGAAATGTATCACCAGAATTTAAAAGCTAGGATAATTTGTATAATATCTGTATTTCCAAATTCCTTTGAAAAGTTAGAATATCTGTTGTCTTCATTTTCTTTTTTTTGATCTTTGTATATGTAGTCATGTCCATGAGTAAATAATATAAAAGTAAAGACTACAATGCAAAAAAGGGGGAAAAGTCAACAAGATTAGTACTCTTAATTGCATAAGTGGGCTTATATTTTATATTCATACTTTCAAAGATACAGCAAAATGTAAAATATTTTACAGTAAACACTTTTATACTCAGCCGGTAGACCTTGCCAGTAATATTTCATTACACTTTATTGTGTAGCTTTCTATTTGTCCATCACTCTAGCCATTTAACAATCTGAATTTTTACATTTAAACTTTTGCTTTTAAAATCATTGCCACACAGAAATGTCTAATTAGAATTGAGACATGTAAATCCTCTTACAGTGGTCATTGGTAAACTGATAATCTGACATTCTAATATCCAGAATGTGTGAGGAACTAAAAAAAAAAAAGAAAGAAATTCAACAGCAAAGAAATCTAATATTTTGATTTTAAAAATGTGCAAGTGATATAAATAGACATTTCTCATAAGAAACATCAATTGCAAAAAAGTGTATGAAATATGCTAAATCTCACTAATCATCAGGCAAGTACAAATCAAAACCCCAACAAGACAATAGCTTTGCCCAGTTAGAATGGCCCCCGTCAGAACGACAATAATATTTAGTAATAATAATAAAGCCCTCTCTTTTAATTGGCACCACGGATGGGCTGCTGAGGGGAGAACCAGATGCCAGCCCCTTCCCATGAGTGGGCGCCATTCATGGCCTGCAGAACAAGAAACCAAGAAGCCAAGCACTCCCTGCAAGTTGGCTCCCTGCCTGGGCAGCTGGGGGGAGAACCAGATGCCAGCCCCTTCTGGTGTGTGGACTAGGGACAAGAAGAACCAAGGTTTTCCCACCACCACATAAGTGACCAGATGATCCAGAGAAACACAGGCTGTGATGATAGCTATTGAGGTAAAATACAACTTAATGCTTGTACTGCTTAGTGTTTCAATGACTTTGTAGACCTAAAGTTGGTAGTCAGATCATCTATTCAGAGGATAACAATACGCAATGTAGCATCTATGGAGGATCTCCTTCTGAAGGTGGTAGCCATTGTTGATTCCCTCTTATATTGTTTTGAAGTTCTGTATCATTTTCAATGTTTTGTTTGGGTTTTATTCTGTTTTATCTTGTTTGATTTTATTATATCTGATGGCATGGGCAGCTATTTCAAAGATAATAAGATATATTATGGTAGCCATTTTGGATTTACTACTATCTTATTTTGAAGTCCTTTGTTGCATTCATTGTTTTGTTTTTATTGGTTCTATTCTATTCTGTTTCGTTTGATTTTTACTATGTCTGAAGGCATGGGCAGCTATTTTGAAGACAGCATTGCTGATTTCCTATTATCTTGTTTTGAAGTCCCATGTCACTTATACTGTTTTGCTTTGATTGGCTTTATTCTATTTTATTTTGCTTGGTTTTATTGTTTTTTAAATAAAAATTACAAAAAATAATAAAAAGTGCTGTTGAGGGTTAGGGTTAGCAGTGTGAACTCTGATACACTGTTAGTGCAAGTGTGGATTAATACAGTCATTGTGGAAAATAACATGGAATTACATTGTGCAACAAGAAATAGAATAGCATATGACCCACAATCCCACTACTGGTATACACCCAAAGGAAATGAAATCAGTCTGTCAAAGAGGCATCTACACTCATGTTTAATGCCTCGTTATTTACAATACCCAAGAAATGGAATCAACCTAGGGCTCATTACTGAAGGAATGGATAAAGAAAATGTGTTCCTTGTACACAAATTATTGAGCCAGAAAAAGAATGAAATTCTATTTCCAGCAACATGGATGGAACTGAGTGCCTTATGTTAAGTGAAACAAGGCATAGAAAGACAAATATGTCTAATTCTCATTTTTACATGAAAGCTTAGTAAAGTGATCTTATTAAAGTAGAGCATGGAACAGTGGTTACCACTGGGAAGGTTATGAGGGAAAGGGGAAGGAGGGGAGATGATTAATGATAACAGGGATGGTTTAAAACTACAGTTGGATAGGAGGAACAACTAACATTCTGTGGTGCATTAGAATAACTATGGTTGACAACAATTATTATATACTTCAAAAAAACAACAAAGGAAGATTTTGAATGTGTCCATCACAAAGACATGACAATATATGAAAGTAATGTGTGAGATGATGGATATCTGATCATTGCATATTACATATGTGTATGGAGATTTCAACTGTACCTCATAAATATATAAAATTCTGTAGGGACAGATGGGGGGGCATTCTTCACTGGAGTGAGAGTGAGGGACCCAGAGAAAAGTAAGGGGTTACTGGGGGGCCTCCTCTCCTCCTCAGAGATCCCCCTAGCACTAGATGCAACAATTATTTTGTCAATTAAAATTAAAAATACTAACAACAGGCTGAGAAGTCAATGTGATTAAGAGAAAAAGAGACTTAAATTCATCCTTCTTTGTTCATTTATAGCATACATTTGGCCACTGTAGGACTGTAAGCTTCTAATTCCTGCAACAATGTTTTTCTGTCAATTTTTCCTACTCTTTAATTACTTTTATTGAGGGGTGATACACAAACACAGTGTCCAGTGATCCATGTTAAGTGTCCAGTTTGCTGCCCTGTACATCTCTAAGATGATCAGTGTCGTGTAAACCTGTGGGAGTGGAAACACGGCCACACTCAGGATGCGGAACATTTTTAACACCCACAAAGTTTCCCTGGCCCCTTTTTGATCTCCCTCTCAGTTCATCTCTCTCCCCTGCAGTCCCTTAACCTGTTTTCTGTCACTGTAGATGAATTTTCATTTTAAGAATTTCATAGGAATGGGATCATATAGAACTCACTGCTGCGTTTTGCCAAGCTTTGCTCATGGAGCACATTGATTTTTAAGATTCATTCACATTTTCATTTTTATCAGTGTTATTTTCCCTTTTTTTATTAGTATTATTACATTGCTGGGGTCCATAGCAATGTTTTAATGCATTTATCAGTTAAATGATATTTTTCTTATTTTTAAAAACAGTCTACATAAAGCTATTGTGTACATTCATGTTCATGTCTTTGTATGGACATCTGCTTTTATATCTCCTGGGACTGGAATGACTGGGTTGTGTTTTCAGTATTTGTTTATTTTCTTGGGATATAGGCAGTTTTCCAAAGTGGTTGTAGAATTTTACCTTCCCACTTGCTCTGTAGCCTCATCAACAATTGATGCTTTCAGTATTTGCAGTTTGTTTTTGCCTTCCTCTGTAGAAATGCTTCAGTTTCCTTAATGCCAAACAATGTTGGGTGTTTTTTTGTGTGTAAATTGGGAAATTCCTGTCCATCTTTATTGGGTATTTTACTTTTTTACAATTGAATTACAAGATTTATTTATGTAAGATACAAGACCTTAGTTAGATATATGAATTGTGACTACTTCTCCCTTTCTGTGACTTGCCTTTTCATTTTCTCAAATTTATATTTTTGCTGTATGTAGCAAGATGTCATGGTTTATTATCACTTGTTCATGAATCTTTTATATCAACTAATTATAGCTCAGGTAGGAATAAGTACTGTGTCTTATTACAGTATAAAGGAATCTATTGTTACTATGTTATTCTTATAACAATTATTCAGCTTTTTACTTTTTGGTGTTATTTTTAACTTTTCATGCCTGATTTATGGGTTCTAGAAATTTAATGAAGTTGAATTTTATTTTCAAAGTAAGAAAATATTTCTGTTCTAATATTAGTTTGAGCTATTACAGTTGTTGTCAAGACTAATCCTGAATCTTTTTTATGTGATCTGTCTAAAAAGAGGTTTGCTTGTTAAATATTATTTCAGTTTTCTTACCTAGTAATTTGAAAGTTATAACCCTAGTATAAAATGTAAAAATTTGTTTTAAAATACGCTTAAGTCTAATATCTCAATTCTTTAATATCATAAAGGGAATACTAACAATTAAAACTATGAAAATACTTTTTATCATTGAAGTTAAAGTACTTTTTCTAAATTCTGAGTAACACTCCCTTTCATATTATAATATGTAATTTCAGGTGTAGAATACCATTTCTGAATTATTTTATTTTAGGTATCATTCAGTATCTTTCAATAATAATATGCATTCTTTATTAACCATAGAGTAGTAGTTATTTGTGTTTAGTGGTTTATAATATAGTATTTAACATGATGTCTTTGTGTTTTCTCATGTAATTTGATTACATTAATGTGATTTGTGTGTGTATGACTATAAGGAAGTATATATTAATGTAATATTCTGAATATTTTATTATCTGAAAGATTTTTCTATCATTTTCACACATCAATTATGTCTTACCTACTTATAGAATAATTCGGCTTCAGGCTTATCTTTAAATTTTCTTTTTATTGTTTCTGTTACTCATTGTATGTAATAAAATGCTGAGAATTTTTCCACTGTAAACTTTTGTCATACTTTTCTGCATTCCACCAGTTTATTTTATATTTTGTTCAATACATTTTACATTTGGTCTACCAGTGATGTTAGCATAATCACTTCAGTGCATCATATCAGCAGACAATCCAACCAACGCAAAATACAGACATTTTAGAGTTTGAAAATTAAAAGTAATTTATGAATTCTAGAAGCTGCATAGGCTTTTTTGAAAGGAATATTTCATATGTGGAACAACATTTCAGTAGCTTCAAAAGAAGAGACTTACTTTCTTCGTTACGCACAGATACCTTGTTTAATAGTTGTAGAACCTGTGGGGCTTTTTTGTTTGTTTGGTTTTTTGTCCTTGACACAGGTTCTTGCCATGTTTTTCAGAGAAGTGTTGATGTCACTGTGTATCCTAGGCTGGCCTCATGCTTGTGGGACTCCTCCTGACTCAGCCTCCCAAGTACTGCTATCACAGCCAGAACTTGTGGTTTTAACACTAGAGGCTAAAATTTCATTAGTGCTGGAAAGAAAAAAGAGACATATCTAAGGAGTTACAAACTTGCAGTATAGGAAAGAGATCAAAGTAAGATTTTTTTGAAAATGGACTGTAAGACATATTTTGCAGCTATACATTTTCAGAAAGAACATTAAAGTCTAAGTTGAGTTTATTAAATCTCTCCATTTATATCTACTCTCTACATTCTGAGAGTTTGAAGTTTGTCCTGTTTCTTAGCCTGTTGTATTGTCAGCAATGTAAAATGTTTTTATTGCATTCACTGTCAGTTCTAATGTTACATTTAAATTTTACAGTCATTTCTAATCCTATCTAGCTTCTGTTTTGTAACCTTTTCCATAATGAAATTCTTTTGAAAATTTCTACTTCATTCTCGTTATTGACCGCTCAGTTTTCTCTTTCTGCTGTACGATCTCTACATAATCCACTTTGCTCCTCTCCACAGAAGCCTCAGCCTGAGTGTAGAGGCAGTATTTGTTTATAGACAACCTCATTAGTTATACTTGTCCCTCCAGACTCTTGGCCTGTGAATTTCTGCTGCCCCTGTTCCTGCAGGACAGAGTTAGTTCCCAAGCTAAGTTTCTGATCATTTTCCTGGCATGATTTTACGACACTGAGATGGAACCTTCTTTCCTGTTGTTTCTTGTTTTCCATTCCTATTAAAGTATTCCTATGAGAACTCACTTTGCGGTTTTCTCCTTGTCAGTATCTGCACACGGGAACCTCCCAGAGAGAAATGATCCAAAGCTCTCTCACTTCAGTGTCTTCTTAGCACTAAGATCTTATTCGAGATGTAATTCTCTGCCTGCTCTCTATCACACTCCTAAGGACATGGGTTAAACAAATAGATGCCATGAGAGTCAGAGGGACACACAATGTCTTCATCTCTCTCAAAAGTCATTTTACATGGGAGAGGGGTAACTTCTCATGTTATGATCATTCTCTAAGTGACTTTGAAATCAAGATTTACAGTGGTGTGGTGTGGAAATTTTCTATGTCATCTTTTTCTGGCTCTGTAGTTCCAGGGACATTTCTTCCCTTTTCTCAGTCAAAATTCCTCTGGATTTATTGCAGGCAGCTGTTTAATATTACCTGTGCTGCTCTACTTTGCATTTCTCAGGCTTGATGAATATTTTAATAGATGAAGGAAGAAAAAACAGGTTCCTTCGGCACTGTGCTTCTTAGATCACGGAATCTGACAGTGTTAGGATATTTCAGCTCGTCAGTAATGGGTTCCTCTGTTTTTTATCTTGACCTCCAGCATAAGTCTACACGTTCCAACTCAGTTAAGTAAAGCCCTTGGAAGCATTTAAAGGCAACCAGCATCTTACTGGAGGCTTTGTCCTGGGACATGGCATTACACTTGTTGCATGTGGGATAGCTAGAAAAAAATCCACAAGCTGTGTTCAAGGTAATTGCATTTAGATTGTGAATTTTGGACAAAATGGAGTTATTAGAAGAAGAGTTTTATTGCTGAAAAGAGCAATGGATTATAAAATTGCCCTTAGGAATCCATAGATCTTAATGGAATATGACATGTGAAAAATTCACAAGTAAAATCTTTGGTGTAATCTGAAGAAGTAATGCTTTATAGTTGTTATCATATGTCAGCATACCACACAGAATATAATCAGGACATGCTGGACATTTGAAGAACCGTTAGCATTTCCAGATGACGTGTGACAGCATTCTTAGGAAGTATGATATAGGGAGTATGGCCTTGGAAAGATCTTAAGTGACTCTTATTTTATTTCTGTTCACCTCTTGTTCCCCTAGTTATCCTTCCATAACTGTTGGTACAGAGGTATGAATATGGGAGAAAACAAGAACTGGTTGATTTTTGAAAATGTAGTGATAATACTGAAATTACTTAATGACTCAAACGGAAATAAAAGTCATGTATGCAGATTGCAGCCTAACCTGCAAAGAGGCCCTCAGAAAATCTTAGGAGGCTGACTAGACCGTTTTCTTGTTTGCACATGGCAAGTACCTTGGTAGATTTCCCAAAGGGAACATTGGCTCAAGTTTGCTTCAGTAAACTGGATGCTGGAAGGATCTGAAAATTCTTGTGGCTTTTTATTTTGTTTTAGAAATGAGGAAATTGGAAAGAGACAGGTAAAAATGCCTTCTCTAAGGTGAAATGAGGGGTTATGGGCTCGTCCTGGGCTGGCCCAACTCTCTAGCATTCTAATCCAGCACCCATTCATTGTATTGCACTTTGTTTCTGCTAGAAAAATCCCCACTTGGTATAATTTCAAATCAGGGATTGCGGTGCCCTCTATCTTGCCTTTCTGGCCCAGAATTGCCTTTGCTCTTCTAACCGTCTTGTGGTTCCAATTGAGTTTTCTGAATGTTTTGAACATATGATGGCTGTTTCACTTGGTTAGTTCATCCTACCTAAGAGAAGAGATAGCTTTCCATTTTCTGATATTGTCTTTGATCTCCTTTTCCAGAGTACTGTAGTTTTCAATGTAGAGATATTTTACTTCCTTTGTTAGACTGGTTACTACTTAATTTTTTTGGAAGCTATGGTGAAGGGTGTGGTTTCCCTAATTTCTCTCTCAGTGAGTTTGTTGTTTGTGCAAAGGAATGCTATTGATTTTTGAGTGTTGGCTTTGTATTCAGCTATGCGTCTAAATCTGGTTAATAAATTTGGAAGTCTGTTGGGGAAGTTTTTGGGATCTTCCAATGTGGAGCATCATATCACCTACAAATAACTGTAATTTAACTTCTTCTTTTCCTGTCTTCCTTTTATAACTTTCTTTTGTCTAACTGCTCTAATGTCTCCATAACTGTATTGAATAAATGTGTTAGTACACACCTTTGTCATATTCCTGATTTTGGAGTGAAAGCTTTCAGTTTTTGATTGATTGTTGTTTGTCATAGATGGCTTTTATCAGGCTGAGATAAAGACCATGTATTCCTCTTTTCTTTTCTTTTTTTTTTTTTTTTGATACTGGGAATCAAATTCATGACTTCACATTTGCCAGGCAGGTCTTTGTGCTGCTGAGCTAAATCGTAGGCCCTCTATTCCCATTTTCTGTAGAGTTTTTCATGAATGGGTGTTGAATTTTGTGAAATACTTTATCTACACCTATTGAGATGACCATATGGTTTTTTCTTGGATCTACTGATATGATATATTACATTTATTGATTCATGTATGTTGAACCATCCCTACATCCCTGAGATGAATCCTACTTGATAATGGCATATAACCTTGATAATTTGGTGTATTTTGCTTGCCAGTATCTTTTTTTTTTGTACCAGAGATCGAACTCATGACCTTGTGCTTGCCAGGCAGGCTCTTTTGCCACTGAGGTAAATCCCTGGCCCCTACTTGCCAGTATCTTATTGAGGATTTTTGCATGTATAGTAAGTAGGGAAATTGCCCTATAATTCTCATTTTTGGTTGGGTCCTTCTCTGCTTTTGGTATCAGGATAAAACTTGCTTCCAGAATGAATTTGAGAATATTTCTTCCATTTCAATTTTAAAACAATGCTGAGATTCCATTTCATTTGAGAAAAGATGGCTATTATCAAGAAAACAACCATTTAACAAATGTTATTGGGGCTATGAGGAAGAAACGAACTCTTTTCCCCTTTTGATGGGACTGTAGACTGGTGCAACCACTGTGGAAATCTGTGTGGAGATTACTCAATAAACTAGGATTAGGAGTCCCCTTTGGCCCAGCTATTCTTCTGCTGGATATCTTCTCAGAAGAATTAAAATCATGGTACTACAGCAATACAGGAAACCCATGTTTATAGCAGCACAGTTTGTAATAGCTAAATCTTGGAAACAACCCAAATGCCCATCAACTGATGAAATGATACAAAGATGTGGTTGTTTTAATATAATGGAGTATTACTCAGCCATAAAGGTTTAAATTGAGACATTTATAGCTAAATGGA
Organism: Dolichotis patagonum; assembly: GCA_004027295.1. Taxonomy (NCBI): domain Eukaryota; kingdom Metazoa; phylum Chordata; class Mammalia; order Rodentia; family Caviidae; genus Dolichotis; species Dolichotis patagonum. Next base: position 7,650 of record PVJX010023538.1, on the reverse strand, counting down.
TTGACCTTGAAACCATAATCATAAGTGAAATATATTGAACACATATTTGTAAATATTGTATTATCTCTCTGGTGTGAAAATAAGAACCAAATTGTACAATGTATACTGCAAAATATGAAGATATTTCCAAAAGAAATAGGGAACTAAGGAGGGGGGAGAGGATAAAAGAAATGAAAAAAGGAGGGTAAAATGGAAACAAAGCTTTGTGAATAAGGAGCAAAAGAAAGGTTGAAGGGAAGGGATGGAAATGGGGAAAAAAAGAATCAAGATATACCATGTACAGGTACATATTTCTTATAACAAATGTGAGCATTATGTGAACATTATTAAATTGTACCAATAAGCTTAAATAAAAAATAAATATAAAAGTTTCTTAAAATCCCCACTTGATAAGGTAACAAAATTTGCTTGGAATATTAAAACTACGATATTTGGGCAAATAAGTGAACAGATAGTTAATAGTTAATGGAAAGAGAACTCCTTTCATGGAAGAAAAAGGCAAGGTAAGGACAAAAAAAACTTTGTTCTGACCTTCTTTGTGCGATTTCTCTTTTTCTGATAAGTATCCAGGAAATTTTAAGAAAGCATAATTTAACTCTTACCTATTTGTACCCTTACTTTTTATTAAAGAGTAATGGTCTACTCCTTCACACAGCAAATGTCAATTTCTGTTTTAAAATTTCAGTTAAATTCATTTTTAACTGGTACATAAAAACATAACATTACACATAATGGGGTACCAGGCAAAGTTTTAACACATACAGATACTTTATATTGTTTAAATCAAATTAAACAATCCTTATTCTCCCATATTTCTCATTCTTTCCTCCAAAATCATTCAAAATAGTTTCTTCTAGCTTTTTGAAATATATAGTATATTCTCATTATCTGGGTTTATCCTATCATAATAGCAAACCAAAACTTCTTAGTTCTAATTGTAACTTAGTGCCAATTAATCAAGACTTCTCTCTTTTTCCCTCCCTGAGCTCTGGTAACCACAACAAAAACCTTTATGAATTCCACATATGATTGAAGTCATACATGATTTGTCTTTGTATATATCTGGCTTATTTCACTTAAGAATTTCTGGCTCAGTTCATGTTACCATATTTTTTTATGGCTCCATTGTATGCCATTGAGGGTATATACCACATTTCTTCATCCCTTTGTTAGTTAACGGGCATTTTGTTTCCATTTCTTTGCTATTATGCAATTTCATTTTCTTTCAATATATCCTCAGTAGTGGGATGGTGGATCTTAAGGTAGTTCTGTTTTTAATTTTTGAGGAATAGCTATACTGTTTGCATAATGACTGTACTAACTTACATTCTCACAAATAACATGCAAGGTTTGCTTCTTCTCAACGTCATTGCCAAAACTTGGTAAAATTTAGTCTTTTTTCCCTTGTGTTTATTAGTACGTGTTTTCTGAATACAATTGCATTTATTGCAGGGAGTTGGTATATCTATATAGCACATCTCAATTCATTGTACTTCTTCTTGCCTTCCTCCTTGCTCCCCTTCTTCTGTCTCTTAGTGTATTTGATCACAGCCATTCTTACTGAGGTGAGGTTATAATTCATTGTGCTTTTTATTTGTATTTCTTTGGTGATTAATGATATCAAATATCTTTTTGTATTGGTGATTTATATGTCTTCTACTGAGAAATATCTATTTAGGTCTTTTACTGTTTTCATTTGTTTGTTTTGTTTTTTACTGTTGAGTTTTTTCAGAGTTCTTTATATGAGCTGGCTATTAACTCCATGTAAGCTATCTAGTTTGTAAGATATACAGTGTAGATTGCTTCTTCACTCTGTTGTTTTTGTCACTATTTGGGAACTGTTTGGTTTGTATTTGTGGGATCCCCTGGAACTGTAGATTCCAAAATCCTCAGATGCTCATATCCCTTAGATAAACTGATATGGTATATACATATAACCTCTATAATCCTTCTGCATATGTTAAATCTCTAGATTACATATAATACCTGTCTTAGTTACTTTTCACTAGTCGCTGAGACAAAATACTTGATGCCCAAAGTTGGGAAAGGAAAGGTTTATTTCTTACAGTTTTTGGAGGTTTCAGTCCATACTCAGTTGGCTCCAAGGCAGGGTGGCATGGCGGGGCAGCAGTTCATGGCGGCTGCAAACAGCAAGCGGAAACGGGCAAGAGAGAGACACACCTTCTTCCTGCCATTACATCACATCCTGGCTCCACCCCTGGGAGGGTGTAGCACTGACACCACCAATCCAAGCACTAGACAATGAGCCAATCACAAATGCACAATGCAAATACATGAGGCCTGGGGGCCACCGACATAAACCATGACAATACCTAAAGTAGATGCCATGCAAGTAGTTCTAATAATTGTACTGTTTTGAGAATACTGATAAGAGAAAAAAGTATGTGTTCAGTATAGCCACAACTCTTCCCCCCAATTAACTTTCATCTGTGGTTGGTTAAATCCAGAGCTGCAGAACACACAGATAGATAAAGTTAATGTATTTCCAGGAAATTGTTGCTATTACTCAGCATAGATGCAAACTTTTAGAAGAAAGACTACATTTTGGAGTCAAGAAGTCTTTTCACAAATTCTCAGAAGGATTTGCTCCTCTCCATCATTTTCCTAACGTGTATGGGAGTGCTTTTACAGTGATAGTACGATCTGGGAAGTAGGTCTAGTTAAACCCTCTGACATTCATTTTCCCTTGAAGATATTGAAAGTACAAATGGAGGAACAAGGCGGATACATTTGTGAATGCTGAGGAGGACACTTCCTGATCACCTGAGGCAAGACTACGGAAACTGACTTCTGGCTTTAGTTTAAACAGGGAGTCAAAAACTTCTCCCAAAACTGAGGACTTGAATATTCTAGACTATGAAATCCAAATGAGATGATGTGAGGGCTCTAATCACTTGCCTAGAAATGATGCACAAGGGGAGAGTTACATGTTCTGTGCACCTGCAGTCTCTCCTCTTCACCTGGAAGAACATCAGAACTCCAGACGGTGGGTTGAGTTTCTTTGGAAGGGCTGATAGACACATGGGAAATTAGGACTTTGCTCAGAGGCTCAGAATATTTCAAATTGGACTTCTTAAATGTCTGGATTCAAAATAAATTTGCAGGAGCAACAGCAAGCTAAATTAGTTTATTTTTGCAGGATGAATGTGTTGAGTCTGATCTTGCACTCAGATAAAACAGCAACCTGGAAAGGGCTGACACAGAGGGAGGGAGCTGGCCTGTGAGTTTAAGTATCTGAAACAGGAAGCAAAGTGAAGAGCACACAATACACTTAAATTAGCTTGTGGCCTCTGCTTTTTTTTTTTTTTTTCCATTGCCAAGGACTAGCCATGCCTCATTCAGGACTCACTTCAGTTGTCTGTAATCGCCAGTCTTCCTTCCTATTCTCCCTGATTTCAATCTCCTTAGGATTTCCAGTCACTCTTTGGCCAGGCCTCTGTTAGCTGGGTGCAGCATCTTCCCAGCTAAGTGCGGAGATTAGGTTCCCAAGCTTTGGTGTGCTGAATGCTGAGACTGGACGGCAGCCTCATCTGCCTTGATGTGATCAGCAGCTGAGCTGCAGGTTGCCGGAGTGTTTTGTCTGTAGGAAATTTGTGGGTTGTATAGAAAATCATAGAAAGAGAACTGAGAGACCTGAATCTTGCTTTTAGTTCATATCTATGTTTATAAATTGTCTGGTTTACTGAGATTTTGTCTCTCTTCTTTAAAATTGGAATTACAGTGAAAATATGATTGCCAATAATAGACTTAAGTCTTCCCCAATTAACCCACTTACTACAATTCTATGAGTGGGTATTATTATCATGAATTCAAGGACGCTAAGGCACAGATAATGGTAACTTTCTTTAAGGTCACTCAGCTAGCATTTGGCTGAGCAGGGATGCAGATCTAGGTTGATCAATTCCAAAGTGTTCTGAACCTTAACCATTGTTTTACTACTTCTGGAGAGTATACCTGCCCATTGACCGTAACATACCGGCAGCAATTCCTACACTGCACACAATTAGCAACTTCTATAATGGAAGAGAGACATGCCTTCTGGTATGACTCTTCATTATTGGTGGGAACTTTTTACACACAGAAAAAATAGATTGGCTGTGTCGTATAGTAGGTATATAAATAACTTCTAAGAAACTGACAACTGGGTTTCCAAATTTCTTTTACATTCCCACAACAATGTATGTGAGGTTCAGATGTTTCACATTTTCTCTAAAACTAGGTTTTGCCACTTGTTTTTGTTGTGGGCATTCTCAGTATTTGTGTAGTGGTATTAAATTGTGGTTTTAAGTTGCATTTTATTAAAGATTAACAATGTTAATGTCCACCTTTTAATGACTTGGTGGTTTGCTTTCTTATTACTGTGTTTTGAGAGTTCTTTATATATTTCTGCTCCTAATCTTTTATGAATTATTCAATTTGTATATTTTCTGCCAGTCTGGAGCTTATTTTTCCCCTTTCTTATCTTTCAGAGAACAGGTTAATTAAAAGAAAAAACAATTCATCCACTTTTCTTACATCTATTGTGCTTTATAGTTTGTATCTAAAATAAACTTTGCCTAGCTCACATTCACAAATATTTTCTTCCAGATGTTTTATTGTTTCTGGATTTGTATTTCGGTCTCATTTATTTTGAGTTAATTAGTGTATATTAAATGAAGTAAGATATGGTTCAAATTTCTTCTTTTTTTTCTCTCTTTGGGGTGTGGATATTTAATTCCTTCCGTACTGTTTGTTAATAAAAGTCATATTTTTCACTTTAATTACAATGACTTTTGGGGAGAATAAATTATACACTATTTAGTTTATCTCCTGACTCACTATTCTGTTTATTATGCTACTATCGCATTTATTTTGGCTATGATGTTTAAATCTTAAATTCAAGTGTCATTAAATCTTCCAACATTGTTTTCCTTTTTCAAAGTTGATTTGGCTACTCTATGTTGTTTGTCTGGAATTCCATATGAATTCCAGAATAGGCTTAATTTCTAAAAAAAATGAATTTTTGAATTTTTACTGAGATCATGGTGACTGTGTACATAAATTGTGGGAGGACTGACATCATACGAGTAGAATCCTTGAATCTGAGAACACAGACCTCAAGAAATCATTACTGAGTCTTCTGTTTACTTGTTCTATTTATCTTAGTTATTATTTACTTTAGGGTGTTACTGTTGATGATATTTTAAAATTCCAGTGCTAATTACTGATGTTTATATATTGATCTTGTATTCTTCCATTTTGCTAATAAATTCACTCATTAGTTGCAAAAGCTGTTTAATACTTTCCTTGGGGGCCGGGGATTTAGCTCAACGGCATAAGCACCTGCCTGGCAAGCACAAGGTCATGAGTATGATCCCCGCTGCCAAAAAAAAAAAGAAAGAAAAAAACAAAAACAAAAAAATACTTTCCTTGGACTCTCTTACAGAACCAATTAGTTCATCTTGGAAAAAAGGTTGTATTATTTATTATTTTCTAGCATGGGTACATTTTGCTTATTTTTCTTTCATTGCATTAATATAAGAATCTCCAAGATTATTTTGAATAGAAGTGATGAGAACTACTTCTCTTTTTCCTGATCTTAAAGGGAAAACACTCAGGTTCTAGTAGCAACTAGGATGTGAGGTGTAGGTTTTTCATTGGATGCTTTTTACTGGTTGAGGTGGTTCTTTTATTCTTAGAAAGTCTTATCAGAAAAATTTTTGTATGTAGCTGAGTGATTTTTCTGCATCTTTTGAATCATCATTTGACTTTTCTCTTTTTTTATCATAGGGTACATTACATTGACTTAGAATGTCTAGACAGACTTCAATGTTTAGAATGAACTCCACTTGATTGTAATGTGTTATTCTTTCAGAGCAGAGAGTAGCTCTAAATGTCTACCTCCTGGTTACCAGGCCAGGATGGGGTCATTGCCACAGTATCAAAGTTACATTAGTGTCTCTCTTTCTCCAGAAAGATGGAGTAAATGGGGAAAGGAGGAGGGAAATGTTGGCAGATTTTCCAGTTCTAACTTGCTCCTGGCAATGATAAGAGATACTAAGGTGTGTGATAAAGCCCTGTTTTGGGAAATCCAGTATTTCTAATAGTTATAGCCATAGCATATAAAGAAATGCTTGAATTTCTTATTCTAATGTTTGACTGGGGTAAATATTTTTGCTTCAAGAAAAACAGGCTTTACTCTGAAAAGAAACATGATATCCCCTGGAACAAACATTGTTACACATTAGGCTCTTGTGTTAATTTGTCTTTTTTATTATGTTTCGGTTGATGCCAAACTAAAAACCCTTCTCTTGGAAGAAGAAAATGTTTTAAAGCCAAATGGTAGGCTCATTTGCATTTTCTACAAATATCTGCCTTCAACATCATCTTTTCCTTGTTTTTCTAATAGTGGTAAGACTCTGGCCAGATTTATTTTTAGTCAGTTTTAGCATCATCTAACAAACTATTACTTAAAACATTTTTGAGTATCTTTTACTGCAAGCAGAAGAGTTTAAGAAGTTGTGTGTGTGTGTGTGTGTGTGTGTTAGGATCTCTGATGCCAGCTGACCCCAGATGGAAGTTAGGGAATTACAGGGTAGAGGGGAATCCCAGAGTGTCTGCAGCTTTGTTTGGCCAGCAGGCAATAGTATATAAGTGATGGAGAACAGTAATCACCTTTTCTTTGAGAAAGAGGGCAATGTTATATCTGAATTTAATTTAATTTTATATTTCTTTTTTATCTTTTTGAGACAGCGTCTCACTATGCAGTTCAGGTTGGCCTTGAGCTCACTTTGTAGCTCAGGCTGGTCTCGAATTTACAAATGATTCTCTTGCCTCAACCTCCCAAGTGCTGGGATTACAGCTGCACACCATCACACCCAGTTATATTTTAATTTTAATTGTCCATGTTACAGTGCATTGTAGACATAAAACTCTTCTTTTTGTCTATTTCCTTATAATTTTCAAATTTTATTAACAAAATGGAGGAGGAATTCTGCACTTTTACTTGCTTTTTGGAGCTACAACATTATTGACCATATTTACCTTGGGTTCCTTTATAATCTCCATATTTTGTCTTGCAAATCTGATGTGTTTTGATGTGGTAAGATTTTGGTTGCTCTCATCAAACTGTTTTATATTTGTCACCACTAATAATCATTTTGTTGAAATAGTGGATAAAATTATATGTAAAGACCAACTTGTGAAGTTAAAATTTTCATTAAATGACAATTTCTTAAGAAGGAGGATAAACATACTTCCATCTGTTTAAAATGATTCTTTAATTACTTGTTTTCTACAAAAGAGATTCTTTTTTTTTTGCTATAATTTCAAAAACTGTCAGTACCATGTCTTGTGATGTTCTGTTCCTAAACGCATGTTGTTATTAAGACATTTTTGAAAGCTGGCTTCTCTTATTTTCTCTTGACTCACTTTCTTTTTTTATTTATTTATTTTTATTTAAAAGAGAATAAAACAAAAGGGGGCAGTACAGAGCAGATCAGAAGAGGACAACATAGGCAACACAGTACTTTACATTAAGTCAACTGGACATCAACAGTATCTAACACCATATCTCTTACTCTGCTATAGTTGAGCATAGTTTCAATTATAATAATATCAAACATAACACAATAGTATAAAGCCATGCAT
>PVJX010023537.1:0-29146 GCA_004027295.1 Dolichotis patagonum | reverse complement strand
TGTTGTATGTGAACCTCTTTCAATTTTTAGGGAAAAGAGTGAATCAAGTGGGAAAGAAATCACTATTTGCTATATGATTAAAAGAAAAAATCATAAAGTTCCACATAAAAGATATCCATCCCATTAGTGTTTCTAATTAGAGCTATTTTCTATGATACAATTTTGTAAGTTTCAAACTATTATGTCCTAAAACACAGACCTTTAATGAGAAAAATGGCAGGATAGCAAAAAAGTAAAAATTATGTCATTGGCACTTGAAAAATAACATTAGAAATCTATTTGCCTATAGAAAAATTATAATACTAAATTACTACGTTATGTACTTTAGTCACCTAAATTAGTGAATAATGAAATACTGATGGCTTTTTTGTAACCAAATGCAGAGGGATGAGGTGAATAGGCAGAGTTATTTATTGACATAGTATCAATGTGGAGATTAATCACTGGATCCTGTAAAAATTCCCTTTCTCTAAATTTCCACGACTAGGCTATCCGACTGGGATAATTACACCACTATTGTAATGCTTTGATGAAAAAATAAACTTGTCACTTTTGAATATACTTACCATCATGTAGTGAGTATGTGTACTTTTTGTCTTCTGTAATGCTGAAAACAAGTCCCATTTTATAAGCTCATTTGAGAATTACTTCTATGAGCCTAGGTTACCGAACTTCAACTGAGCGAAGGACGTTAGGGCCTTCCTTCCTCTCTCACCAACTGTGTAGCTTCTTTAGCAAGGATGGTTGTGGTAGACTTGCTGAATTTTATCAGAGGCAGTGCTCTTTAAAAGTCTGACACAGCATACAGAACCCAAATAATGCTACATCCATCAAATATATAACCAATACACAGCTCTCCAAAGTACTATGTCACCAAGAGGTAGATTCTGCTCTAGAGTGAAAGTTGAGTTGGGATTGTGTTAGCCATCTGGTGGCAGTTTAAGTAGAGTGCCAGTCACAGCCACTGAGAGCTCCATTTCACAGCAGATGTCCATACATTGGCCAGAATATATTTACACTATTCCAATTTATCTTTGTTTGAGAAAACTGGGTTTTCATAGACCAGTTTATCAAAAATTGTTTTCTGAACTACTGTGTAGTGATAGTGTAAACCGACTATAGGCCTCATAAAATTTATAATATTTGGAATGAAAAGATATAAAGAAATAATTAGATATGCTTAAAAAATTTACAACTGGCTCAAACAGTCTGTGATTCCACTTCTTTAGGTACAAGATACAGTCGTGATTTTTTCCAAAAGGAAGAAATAGTGTATAAATTATCCACACAGCTTTCAGAAGATTGGAAAAAATATAGAAATGAAGCATCTCTCACTTTGAACCTTGGATCAATGATCAGATGATAGTTACATTGTCAGTATTGAAAATAAAATATTTCTAGGAAATCATGCTTAAGTTTCCATGAATTTATTCAACAAATTGTTGCCAGCTAGGTACTAAATGCTAAGCACAAGTTGAAACACTTGAAGTAGCAGTAAGAACAATAGAGCAGAGACAAGCATTTTGCCCTCATTCAGTACACATTCAAGTAGAAAATATGGAAAATAAGCAGTAACATTTTATTTACAGAAAATATGAACTTTACATAATATCCTAGAAGACAATAAATGTCCAAATAAATAAGCAATCATGGACAGGAGAAAAAGCTATGCTGGTAGAAGCAGTTTTCAATCAAATGCTCAGGGCTGTCCTCACAAGATAGCATCAAAGCAACATTTTGACAGAAATTTATGAGATCATTTCATTTTTACTTATCCTAAGTGAAAAGACGAATATCCTTTGAGATTCCAAGGTAGTCTTAGTTTTCTTCCTATTCATTTGTCTTTTTTTAAAAGAAGTCAAACTTTTCAAAGTAAGAACAGGCTTAAGATGAAAAATATTCTAAATCAATAGGCCAGTTTGACAGATGGGTCAAAAGTTATTTTCATATTTAATTTTTTAAAGAATTTTTATAATCGTTGCACTAATTTACATTTCCCCCAACAAGGTGAGAAAGTTTCTTTTTCATCTTATCTTTGTCATTTTTTGAATGACCATTCTTACTAGAGTTATATTTTACTATAGTTTTACAAATCTCTGATGATTAGTGATATTGAGACTTCTTTTATATTTGATCATTTTTACATCTTCTTTCAAGAAATGTCTCTTAAGATTATTTTTCCATTTTTACTCAAGTTATTGTTTTGAATGGAGTTGTGTCCTTTAAAATTTAGGTTATTACAATTCTTATCAGATTTATACTTTGCAAGTATTTTCTTCCATCTTATTTGTTATGTCTTCACTCTGATTATTTACTTTGTACTACAGAAGGTTATTCAAAGGTATACAATTTCACCCACCCCATTTTGTTTCCTGTGTGTTTGGAGTCATAACCAAAATGCGATTGCTAAAACCAGTGTCTTAGAGAAAACCTCCACTGGTTTAATCTAGTACTTTCACAATTTATGATTGTACATTGAAATTTCCAATCTAATTTGAAATGTTTTTATGTATGTTATAGTATAAAGTTTATTTACATTCTTCCAGATGTTTATATTTAATTTCTAAAATATTATTCAAATTTAAAGATTTTTAACTCTATTATATGTGCTTTGCTAAAAATCAGATGACTGTAAATATATTAATGTATTTCTCAGTTTTTCATTATGTTTCCTCAGCTGCGTCAGACTGGATGCTAGTACCAGGCTATTTTAGTTTGATGTGTATTTTGAACTCTGCTGATTTCCCTTCAGGATTGTTATTTTTCTTGCAAGATAATTTTGAGTATTAGTGGGATCCTTAGTGGTTCCATATGAATTTTGAAGTTATTCTATTTTTGGAAGCATACCATGATATTTTGTGAGTGATTATGTTAAATCTGTATAGAACTTAGGGCATATGAGCATTCTTTAAAAAGTGGGGGTTTTTTGCCCAACTCCATTAACAGAGAGTATTTTTGTAATTAGTCAGTTGTAGCTTCCTCAGTTTCTATCATCAGTGCTTTATATTTTTCATTGTAGAGCTATTTTATCTCCTTGATTAAGCTTATTTCTATTATTTTGTATTTTGTAGCTTTGTAAATGTGACTATTTTCTTGAATACTTGCTCTTAGCCCATAGAAATACTACTGATTATTGTATGTTGACTTTGTGTCTTATAAACTCATTGAATTTATTTGTTTTAATTCTCTGATATATATGCATATGACTATAAATCATTTTCACACTTTTTGCTTTTTTTAACATTGTGATTCTGTCTTCAAATAAGCTGTGTTTAAATTCATAGTTTTTTTTCCGACTAGCTTAGTTATGCTATTGATGTTCTCTATTACATTTTTCAATTTCTTCTTTATATTTTACATTCCAGGACTTGTGTTTTATTATTGCTACTTTAATTATTATTTTATAGTCCCTCTGAAATTTCTTGTCTGACTACTTATTGTTTTCTTCCTTTTTCTTAATTGTGTCCTTATTTATTTTATAAAATTTGCTGACCTCTACTGTCTTTGTTAACACAGCTATTTGGAATTCTTGTTAGTCTGTTCTCATAACTAACTGTTATGATCAGTGCCTGGCACCGTATGTTTTTCTTTTTGCTAATATCCTCTTTTCTATTCCTTTTGATCCTGTCATCGTGCACCGAGTAGGTGCATTTTTTAATCTGTGACAAATAGATACATATTCCAGTCTTAAAAACATGATTTTTTTCCTGGTAAAAGCTATGGCACATGCAGCATTCAGGCATTCCAGAAGTTTGGACAGATGTACTTCAGAAGCTTGAGACCTGCTGCTGCAGTGATCGTGCTGGGGTAGACCAGAAACCCAGGACCACCCAAGCTGGCCTGCTGCTGAGGGGTGCATGGGGACAGACTAAACTGCTGGCATCAGAGACACATGGGCTTACGGTCAAACTCATGAGGCAAGCCCGAAGCTTAAAGTTGGGTAGTCTTCCCTAGTAACAATTTGTCTAGACTAGTGGTTCGTTTTTCAGGTACCAACCTGGCATATGAGGTTATGTTGGTCTGCATTTCACTTTGATGGATCCACTGTTGCAGATCAGTGCGAAGTCCAGTGCTGATTTACCTTACTTTCTACTAGGCAGAAGACATTCCTTTCTCTTTCCGTGTTATATCCCCCAGGGTTTGTGGAGGGATGACAAATGAAATGTATGTCTGTCTTTTTTATTTATCATGTTCAATACATTTGTTCTTCGGCTACTGCCAAGTACTACGATGACCTATCTTGTTTTCTTTGCTCTTGTGAAGGTAAATTTATGCTTGGATTTCTCTGAAATTGATGCATCTGCAGGACAGATAGTTACTGAGTCTCCTCTATTCTCGCCCTACTTTTCCTACACAAGTTTGTTTTCTAATAGTTTAATCAGTACTAGAGTAGGTTAGTAACCAGCTGGACAATTTGTTTCTTGTCCTTTGACATTTTCCTAAGCATAAAGTTTTACACAGGAACTCAGTTTGTTTTGAAGCTAGTCTGCCTAATTTTTCCCCAGGTTATGTAAGCTGTTCTGAGAGGCACTATCAGCTGTACTTGCTTGACCTTTACCAACTGCGATCCAGTCTTTGAACCCATGCAAACTGGTGGCTTGTATTAATATTTGAGGTTTCATGTGCCACAATCAAAACCCTTATTATGGCTCTTACTTATTTCTTCTTGACACATCTGAAATTGAGTAGAAAATGCCTCTAAATGGTTTTCAGATTAATAACTATCTGAAATGATTGCTTCTAAGCTTTGAAACAATATATCCTGACTTATCTTTTGAAAATTATACATGGGAAATGCAGAGTTTCATATGAAAGAATAGCATCCGTCAAGTCTATAAATAAGCAGCTGAGACATTATTCTCTTGTAATCTTCTTCTATTCCCAAAGCTTTATATGCTGATTCTGTATCCCTTTCATGTTTTCACTTGCTATGAATACATAGCTCAAGAATTTCCTTTTAATAATCTACTACTTCATCTTTTCTCTGTGTTTGAACTCTAATGCTTACTGGATCAAACACTTTCTTTTATCAATATGATGAAAAAGATTTCCCATGCATTATTCTCAATTTTAAAAATAAAAATGATATACCCTGAAGATTAATGCCAAAAAGAAGAGCAGAAATTTCAGATTACTCAATTAGTTATGCATATTTCTTGGGGTATATGTTGCATATGAGGCAAAGTAAAATATTGCAGATACAAGGATTCTTCCTGAAATAATCCTGGTTTGTTGTACATTTCTGAAAGTTCAGTGATTACATGACAGCAAAATACATTCCAAATGATTTTTCAAAGTAGTTTTCTGCCTAGACCCTTACCTCTATTTCATTTATGGCACAAGTGAGGAAATCATAGACTATGAAAGTACAAACTTTCAAGTAGTGTTCATTTCACATGAGTACATTATAGCTCATTTCAATGAGTAATGTATTCCATTAGAAAGGTAGTACACATTTCTAAGTCAAAATTTTACATTTGTGAAGATCAAATGCCTCCTAAAATATATCAATTGACTTAAGAAAAAGAAAGGCAACATGACTTCTGTTGCTTTTATCAAAAAAAAATCAGTCAGCAAGAGATGGGCTTTGTGTTTGTTTTATGAAGATGAAGAACAAGAAGCAATGGTTTTCTTGTTATGAAGAAGTGGGGGAGCATTGTAAAACATATAAACCACAGTTAATGTTCCCCAGAAAGCTTTTCTTAGCCTGCAGGGTAGGAGCACCCTACCTCTTCTGAGCTGGAAGAATGCCCGACCTCTGCCCTAGTGATTGTACCCACACTCATTGTCCGTGTTCCACTGTGGCGTCTTCCACCTTTTACTCTGTGCTCTCCGCATGAGGTAAATGCACTGTTTTCTTCCATCATGCGGATCCCTGAGCTACAGTTTTCTTCTTGGATGACGTTCATTGTACAGCTTCTTTGTCTTAGTTACAGAAACAAATGATCTCCTACCACACTTGACAAGAGAAGCAGTGCACCATCTCACAGTCTATAAATTTGGTGAAGAAAAAAGAAAAACTATTTGTGTTACTAGCTAAAGGCACTGAGCTCTTATTAGCTGATTTCATCTTTCTATTCAGGTTTTCACTGAAACAAACCTACATGTTGCAGTCATATTTTGCCACATGTTGTAATTGTCTTCAACACATGAGTTTGCCTGCATGCTTTTCTTTGAAAATTCTACGTAAGCAATTAGTAAATGTCTCTTATTGTTAAATTGTTTGTTGCTCCATTCTTTGTGATGCCTGAGGATCGTGTGCTTGAGAAGGGGGTTAGATATGAATGAAGGTATTATATAACTTGCTTCTAGTAACAGGTTCATTACACAATTAGAACAGGTTGGTTAGAAGGATCATTTTCATGCTTTAATTGTAATATTGTTTTCTTGAACTGAACAGTCGAGAGTATACAATTCACTATGTTCAGCCTTAATTATATTATGTTTTTCCTTTTAAACCCCTGTGTCTAAGAAAGATAATTAGCATTTTTTCCCTTACTTTTTCCTATAGGAAGAGGAATTGTCACAAGTAAATTGATGATTTTTAAGCACATGCTTTCTGTAATGTAAATAACACACAAATGAAAAGTTCTGTTGATGTATTTTCCTGTAAGTCAGCTTAATATTATTTCAGTATATATTTCAGTCACTTTGATGTGTATATTAATTCTGTTTTGCTTGGTAGACAAATATTAACTAATTTTCTACCATGTTTTATACTCCTTTATATTCTAGAATATAGCAGATAGAAATCTTCTGTCCACCCCAGTGGTTAGAAACCTAATGAAATAAATAATTTGAAGCCTGACAATAATAAGAGAAGGGAAGAAAAATAATATATCAGTGGGGCTTAAGCAGTGACACAGAAAGGAAAATTTCTGTTTTAATAAGAAGGTCAAGATGTCCTCACTCCAACTCACCTTAAATTAAAGCTTGAAAACATTAAGGGTGATAACTATGGATATCATTCTAAGGGTAAATTACAGCCTGTGAAAGAAATAGCAAATGCCAAGGTCCTGAACCATTATAGTAATTGGAACATTAGATCAAATAACAAAATCAGAATGGCCCAGAGGAATAAGGAAAACGTAATGGAACGTAAGTGGCAGGCATATCGGGGGGAAGGATGTCACTTAGTGGGTCACTTGGACTTTGGTTTTAAACTTTCTGTGGGATATTGTGAGAAACCAGAAAAGACGTGGGCAAGGTTCCTCTTACATATTTTAAAATCAAGAGATCAGTGAGAGGAAATACGTGGGCCAGTGAGGAAGCTGACATCACGTTCCAGGAGAGGGCTTTGGAGTATTATCAAAAGTGTGTGTTTTCAAGATTGAGATGACAGTGAGTGCTACTCGATGTAACGATGGTGAGAGAAAAAAGATAGGGACCCACCACATCCACCATGTCTGAGTCCTGATCAAGTGAGAGGATAGGGTGTCCTTGCATGGAGATGGGAAGAGACACTTAGGTGTATGTCACCAAGGTACTGAGAAACAATTGTTCTAATAACTTTCAGATTATCATTGGATACAAAAAATCAGTAATTTAGAATACTACCTTCATTCTTCCACCATTATTTAGTTGTTTAGTTCTTGTGTTCTTACATAATAATCTCTCAGAAACCCTTGTCTTCTCATTCTCACTGATTCACATAATTCTTCAATCATCTTTGCCTCCCCTGACTGGTCCAATAGGCTCAAATAATCTGTCTGCTATCCATCATTAGTCTATTCAGCACCTCTAAAGCACTGGAGTCTGACTAAATACTCTGGAAACAGGCCAGGAACTCTACGTGATTCCAAAATCTTTAAAGACTTCACTTCCTGCTCCCACTCATTTCTTACATAAATCCATAAGCCATTCCAGTATTAGACCCCAAACTTCTGTCTCTCAAATGTATTTGACATCTTTGCTCAGTACAAATTATACTCCTATACACTGAGATGCTCTGTATTACAGGAATAATTCCTGTCATAAAGAGAATTGGAGAGAATTTGTCTTTACCATTTACCTTGTATTGATTTGACCAAGTTCTTTTTCCTTTGATACAATTTTAATTTCCTTTCTACATGTTCTCAAATCCTGTAGTGAGGACTTATGGATATTCAGTCTCTCATTTATAAATGTTTATATTGTTTGCACCTGTCAGTTTTCAGTTGTATCTATCAAATTATCCCTTTTGGATTCCTCTAGGAAGATCATTTTGGGCAAGAAAGGATAATCCTTCCATACAAGGATGAACCTTTTTTGAGTGAAGGGTTGTAACTTCAGCATCCTACTGCAGGTGATCTTGGCCCATAGCAATTACATCAGTGTGACAGATCACAGTTAAATCCTGAAATATTTAATGCGTTTATCCTTTAATTTCACTTTCTGGGCTTTAATGGATGGAATGAACTACTTTAACTACAGTAATTCAAGGAGTAGTATTGTAAATGGAAATGATATTTGGGTTACATATACTTATGTGCTTGATCACATGAAAATAATTTCTTGTATATGTGCATTTAGATAAATTTTTAGATCTAATATTACCTTAGTTTTCAAATTACTACTTTATTTTTCTAATGACTAAGCTTTAGAGTTATATACAATCACATACTCGGATGTTCACCAAGAATGGCCTTTCTAAATTTTTTCTTCATTGTTGTTTTATTTGTTTTGCTTTGTTTTGTCTTTTGTTTTTGTTTTGAGACAGGGTCTCACTATGTAGTTTAAGCTGACCTCAAACTCATAGCAATCCTCCTGCTTCTGCTTCCTGAGTGCTGGGATTCCCGGCAGGTCCCATCACACCAGTTTAGAATAACCTTTCTAAACAGTAATTATTTTAAATGCTCATTAATATCTCCAAAGACGCAATCTAAAAGGAGTTTAAAAAATCTACAAAAGTGAAAAGACAAGGTAAATAATATACTTGCATCCTCTGAAAGTGGTAGAAGATAGAAAAAGATTGTGTCGTTTCTGAAAGGGGGGAAAAGCAAACACTCTTGAAAAAGTATGTAACTTTTGAAGGGGAGCACAAGTTGAATATCTTAGTTCAAAAAGAATGTGGTTTTAAGAATCAGTGGGATCCTATTTTTTTGGAGGGTGGGTAAATTAAAAAACATGTTAGGAACAAAAACAATAAAATGTTTACGTGTTTGTTAAATAGAAACCTCTACACGTTGACTGTTAGTTTTTATGGGCTAACGGCGCTTATGCTGCTCTTCCTCTGGACTGCGCGTGCAGACGCGGGCAAGATCTGCAGGGTAATCGCAATCTCTTCAGCATTTACACAATGTAGAGGGTCCCACCAGGAGGCAGATTCTTTTTTTTTTTTTTTTGACAGAAAAATTCTTGACAAAGCAGGGTGGGGTGGCGTACTCCTGTAATCCAGGCACTTAGGAGGCTGAGGCAGGTGGATCATTGCAAGAGTGTGATTTGGATTGCAAATCTTTAAGCATTACTGAGACATTCATACATACATACATACATACATACATACATACATACATACAACAGCTTGGAGGGAGTTGACCTCAGATGTAGCTCCTCTAATTGCCCGGGAGGGGGCGCCCACGGCCGCCTCCGTCACGGCCTGAAAGGGATACTGCTTCGTTCTTCTCTGGTCCTGTCTACTGCACAACAATCAAGTTGAAATCTTACAGGGTCAAAAAAATTAAATAAATAAATAAATAAATAAATAAATGTTACACAGTTAGCTAAATCACATTTATGATTTTATTTTAAATTCCCTTTGACTTGAGGGTTACTAAAATATAACTCACTTTTTCACTACCTGCAGTCTGGTTTTGAATCCAAGCTTTCTTTGTATTTAAAATAATTTATATTTGCTTTGGTGGATACTATTGTATTAAATAAGCATTCAAGATTTAGTGGCAGATGGTATGTGGAAGACAAGCCTGCTACCTTCCCAATGTGTCATTAATTTCTTCTCTGAAAATATATGTTAATTAAAAGCCAAGGCTCAATATGAATATTTTTATTGATTATTTCTTGGAAATTTTATGGTAATATTTTTTTAACTCCACATCATCTTTTCCCCCCCAAAGGTCTCTGTATATTTGACCACATATCTGGTTTGATCAAACAGAAACTTTTATAAGTTGAAAATTTTAAAATGCAAGTATTGGTACTTTCTAAAATTCAGTATGATTTCAAAAGAAATGGATCAATAATCATCCGTTCTTCTGTGCGTTTGTTCATTCCCCTTGTTGCACCCATGAAACCTTTTACATTTGCAGTATCTCTGAGTGCTATGCATTATTCAACACTCAGTTCATTGGCAAATCCTCTCTTGAAACCCTCAGAAATGTTTTCTGGCTATGTAGCTTATTTGTGTGAGAGTAGATAGCTTTACACGATATCAACAAAATAATCTACTGCAGAGCTGACCACTGGCTGTAGAAGATGCAAAGCCTGAAAAAGGGGGCAGACAGTCCCCAGATTGCTTTAATGTTAATTTATCGAAGACATTGACTCAGTTGTGCATCCTGGGTGTCAGGAAAACAGGAGATGGACGTAATTAATTACAGGAGAAATCATTTATGTGCTGTGTTACAGAGGGCAGCGCACAACCAATTTTGATTGTACCTGGGCTTTATTGGATACTACTGGCAAGTGAAATATCAATTCAGAATCAGTCTGGGGATGAGACAAAATGTTTGGCAGGCTCTCCTAATAATTTGATTACTCTTCAGGAACTTGAATGGGTGCCAAGATACTTGGCTGGCAAAAAGGTGGTTATAATCAAGATTGCTGGGTCAGGTCAACCTGCGTCCCTGCATGAGAAATGATTTCAAAGTAATTACTATTGTTAACTTTTGATAGCTCAATATTTGGCATGATTTAAAAGTAACGGTAAATGACTACTATTATTAACTTTGATAGCTCATTTGGTTGTATTTACCAAAGGTGTCAGTAAGTATACTACATGTATTTATAACTCCAAATTTTATTATATGAATTAGCTACAGATCCGCTACATGGTACTCATATCTAGAATTTAATATAGATTTGGCATTGTATGTAACACTATTACCTTTCTGGTTTTTTTCAGAGATTTTTCAGAGAGCTTTTAAAAAAAACTTGAGTAAGCTTAGTTATAATTTTTAAACAATAGTATGCATTTATATTCAATAAAACCTAAATAATGCAAATGTGTCTAATATAGAGCAATATCTTTATTTGCATTGTCAGGTGACTTAATTCAATCATCTATTTTTCCTTTAATAATATTTTTTTTCTTTCTACAACATTAGTTAATTGGTGAAGTTCCCTTTAGATTTGGAGAGTTGCTTGTGTTGTCCAAATAATCTGTAAAAAACAGTGGTGACAGTGAAATTCAAAACACGGAGATATCTGAAATATATAAGCAATACTGCAACCAGTTGATCTCTTACCTGGGATTCTCAAACATGGAGCACTGGGATTATTTGGTTTAATAGGAAGAAAAAAATTTCAGATATGTATGTAATACTAATGACCAAAGTAATTAAGCTTGGAGGTACACATTCATAATCACTAGATAAATATATCCCAATTCATTGTATCTTAATATATAAAGTGGAGAACCAGTAAATTGGATAATATTTTAAATGATAGAGGGATTCTTAAAGACGCAACTAAACTGAAAAGCGAGGTGCACACAAACTGAAATACAGCAGGAAGGGCATGAGTGAGTATTGAAGATTAAAAGAGGCTCCCTGTGAAGTGGGAGGAAATCCCTGAAAATTATATCCAGGAGCCAAGAGCGAGTAATGCCGCTGAGAGCGCAGTGAAAACGGCAGCCAGCACAGCCATCAGTGACAGCGGGATAAGCATATTTTTGAAAGCAGAAGAGAGACGAGGAATGATATAAAATGTGACGAACATCAAATGTGACGGAATATTGAGAATATTGACTGTAAAAGAGGAAGAAGAAGCTGAGGAAGTGAAGCTGACTCCTAAAAAGTGTGTTTTGAGGACTTATTTTAAAGGGCAGGAAAGACAAACATAACAAAGTGACCTACTGAAGAATGTGATCTTGAAAAGGCCCCTAAGAAAGTACGGAGTTCCTGGTGACCACAACTGATAAGGTGACATACAAAGATACTTGTTTTGTTCCGATCGTTTATTTGTGGCCATGGGGTTCCATTGTACAACATCTAAAATATGATATATTGAGCATAAAATGTGAAATAAAATTTAAAAAATGAGCCATTATGTCACTTCTGCCCTCCAGTTAGACATAATATACGAGGAGAGACAGATAACTGAATGTGTTGTTATTTTATGGTAGAGGTTCAAATGCAAGCCGGCTACATGAAAAGATTCGACTGTAGGAAATGCTTGGGTTTTCCACAAAAATAGACAGGTTTTGAGAACGTTTTAAGGACATTCTTCTGAAAGAAGAAAACTCAGATTAACTCCTCTTAATATATGATTTCTTTCATCAAGAAGCTAGTTAATTCACATCCTGGAATACAGTTGATTATAAATATTATTACTAATCCTAAATTAAAGGAAACTGACCTTTAGTGAGAGTAATTCTTAAAGGATATAGTTTTTAAGAGGGGTACCATAAAAGTATAAAATAAACACAAGTTGAATATTTAAGATAAATTACTAATGAGGGAACTTGTAAGAGATTATAACTGATTCAAAAAGAAGCCAAAGTTTTAAATACAGACCCATGCCTGTGTATAAACAATGGTTAAGTAAAAGTATGAATATGCATTATGGTGCCTCAGTTTTTTATTTTGCTTTAGCTAAATTGCCTTTTTGATGACAGATTAGAATACCCAATCTCTACCTCATTCCCAGGTGGATTTTCATCTCTCTCTCCATCATCTGTCTCTGTCTCTGTCTCTGTCTCTGTCTCTGTCTCTGTCTCTCTCTCTCTCCTCTCTGTCTCCCTGTCTCTCTCAGTAATGGGGATGAGTCCCAGATCTTTACACTCAATTTGTCTACAGCTTGTATGTATGTATGTATGTATGTATGTATGTATATGTGTGTATGTATGTGTGTATGTGTGTGTGTATATGTACATGCATTCATTTGGTGCAGGGTCCCCCAAGTCTGTACATTTGCTCAGTCTGGGTTAGAACTTGCAATCCGTCTGCCTTAGACAAAATGGAAAACCTAGACCATGACATCTGTCTTTTATGTCTCTAAACTATAACATCTTATAAATCTCTATAATTGACATAGCACCATAGCATCAAATAACTGGATAATTGAGCTGGATAATACCATCTTTCCAGTATAGATTCTGCACCAATATTTCAGTCTGTTTGGATTTCTGACACCTTTTTCTATTTAAGTGAATTGTTCTTCATTGAGAAAGAAATTGAACCTGTCTTCTAAAAATTCAATACCCACAAATGTGTATCTGATTTGAGCTATTCCTACTATCTCCTACATTGACTAGTGTTGGATCTGGTTCCCACTTTTAAATTAGTGTAATTTAGGTAGATACGAGTTAATTGATCTTAAAAGACAGTCTTCTAGGCGTGGAACATTAAGCACTGGCATAACAAATATGCCTGAATGAGGATCAATGCTGCAACCTTTTTTTCATTAGCAGGTTACTCAGGTTACACTAATTGACCTAATTTCCATATGTTTAGCTGTATAGCAATTTCCAGAGAGCTATCTATTATATACCTGCAAATGAATTCAAATACATAGCATCGGAATATTCGATAGAGTGAAAGAAAATAAGTTATTATTTTTGCATCTGTGCATATTCTGGTGCTTAAACATAACAGGAACAAAAGCAACAATACATAGAAAACAGTAGTTGCTTACTATAATCTTTAGAGTAAAAAGACAGCAGAAAATGCATGAATGCACAAGAACTAAGGAAGTCTATTGTTATATGTACTGAATTTGAAAAACATTTACTCTTTGGATATGATAGACACCAAAAATCAGAGTGTGAGAATGTGGTGTCTTCATGCTATTGCTTGAATGCAACAAGTTGGGGAGGTTGGACATTTAAATATTGACCAGGCTATGAGAGGGTGTTCCTCACGGGTACATTAAAAAATGTGCATTAGTTATTTTTCAGTTAGTTCAGTTGAAAAGGTGAATTTGCCCCTCACTCTGCTTCCCTGCACATGCACACTCAAGTGCCTGCTCCTGAGCCCTCCCAGGACACGAGTCTCTCCACATTGGCCTTCTCAGACTCTAAAGCAAAGACGAAGGCATCTATGTGCCACACATTAACCCGTCTCAGGCGTTCTGTTATAACAGCACAAAATGACTAGAGCAGCAGGCCTGGTTTTCTATTTCAACTGAGTTGGAAATGTGTTTCATTCTCTGTGTACGCAGTGGAATGGTAAGCACATGACCAAACTGAACAGTACTCTTGATAAAGCAGCCCAAGCCTTGTTTAGTGTCAAGTGCATTCTTTTGAAACAGAGTGAAATTACTTGCTTTTAAAAATGTATACGATGGTCTCTTAAAGGGAACATGTGTGTCAGTCACATGCCTTATATACGAAGGCCCTAAGGTGAGGGGTACTGGACACGTGTTGGTATTGTCCTCTCAATTTCACATAATTCCCCAACCAACAGGAGAGGACCCATTTCATATTAGTCTTACTGGCTAAAGACTGTGCAGCTTAATTATATTCCAAAGAACAAATGCACGATATATAATATTCTATTGCCAGCACTTTTGCAAGTTCTAAAATATGTTAATATTCCTGATGCTTTGCTTGCTTTTAAATACTTGATCTTTCTCATTTACCATAGAAATTACTTCAAGTACTTATTGACGTCTAAGATTGAATACAGACCATATGCTAAAGATCATGCATATCATATCACTTCAACCTGCCTTTCTTTTTAATCTGTTCCCTCCATGATAAACTCCTTGTTGACCGAAGGCTATTTTGTCTAGAAGTGTGTATTAGTTGAAAAAAGTTTACTCTTACTGTGTTGATATGCAGTTACAAAAGGAATCAAAGTCACAGGCAAATATCTCAGATTGACTCTTTTATTGTATTTTCTTTAGATAGTTAGCACAATGCACTTTATCAAGTCTGTAATTTCAAAGTGTTGCTATGAAAACAAAACAGAACAGTTGGAATTACTCTGTCGAACTGCTTTTTGTCAATTCACTGTGTGCTTTGAAGATTTTTTTCGCTTCAGACTTTCTTTGGATTCTCTAATTAATAAATCAGCTTTAATTTTACAAAGGAAGCTTGTTTAACATACTTGACATTTATTGAGGATTTTCATGTTGGGTGCTGCTTACGCTCTGTATAAACAACCCTATTTAATTCTGATTGTGATGCTATGATGCATTGTTACTCTGTCAGCTGAGGAGGAAGAAGCTGAAGCTTTAAAACTTGAATACGAAATTTCCTAAAATCATACAGTTTTTGAAGTTACAAAGTTTTGTGCCTCCCCTTGCACTTTCTGGAGAGCTAAATGTGGATCTTTCATTTAATTTGATATGATGATATAAATAAATATATATCTCTTTAATGGGATTTTGCTCAACTCCAATTTTACTTTAGTTTCACTTCTATAGATGGTATCAATAGTCATAAAAAATTAAGATTTTTATGAATAATCAACATTTTTAATGCGCTCAATCAGCATGTGGATTCAGCTGAAATCAGTGGTGTCTATTCAGCCACAAGAGATCAACACAGTATCTTGAATAGTTCTGGAAACACAGCAGGCTGTTGTTTTCCACCTATTTCCTACAAAACTGCTATTTAGTTGTTAGAATTTTTGTTGTTAGAATTCCCAGTTAAATCTCATAACCATAGAGATGTCCACATAAACTATAATTTCTGTGTTCTTATGCAAAGTAAATTTGGTGTTTTCATTAGTAATACAAATCAAGTAAGTCTTAAAGTAAGTCTAAAGGTATGGACACTATAGAGCTTGGTAGTCTTTGCAGCCCTGTGGGGTAGATGAGAAGATGGTTACAAATATCAATATCGCTTGATTTTGATAACCTGTGAAGTTTTAAATCTTGGTTTGTGACCTTGAGTTCAACCAACTTCACTGATTTCTTTGCTTCTTCTATATACATAGGGAGCCACTGTTAGGATTTTCTCATTAACATATCTTAAAGCAAAAGATAGAAAGGAACAGGAAAGGAATAAAAGAGAAGGAAATGGAAAGAAAAGTAAAGGAATTAGAAGGGAAAGGCAAAAGGAAAAGAAAAGAAAGTAAAGGAGAAAGAAGGAAAATGGGAGGAACAGCACTATTTTGTATGATTATTTTTAAAAATCATAGAAATACAATAGAAAAGTGACACTATTTTATGTAACAATGGAGGTATTTTTGTTAGTGTAAGATCACGTATTTACCTAAAGAGATTCTTTTCACAGAATTTCTCCTTGACTTCTACTTCAGTTTGTCCTGAGTAGAAAATAAATGGATAGCTAAGGAAGCTCACGGACAGGTACCAAGATATCAAACCTGGAAAATCTTATTTTCAATAGCTTCTGAAATGCTAAGTCCACCTACTGTGGTCTAGGAAATTTAATATGGCAAGAGACAAAACTGATTTTGAATCTAGAGAAATAGGGCACTTAAGAAACTAGTTTTCAAGATTCTAATGATCCTTCCTTTCATGGATATCTTCCTTTTCCTCTAAAATTATTTAACTTTAGAATATGATTCTAAACGTACAGAACCAATCTTTATTTGTCAAACTGTAGAATCTAGAGTACTCTGCTCAGGGGAAAACAAGAAAACCAAGGAGAGCGAATGAACAATGAAAAAATGAGAATCCTACTGTGAACTTCTATACAATGCATACCAGGAGTATTAGAAAGGTTTTATGCACTGAATATAAACCACAGGAGACTTAGCATGTATCGGCCTAAGTAGCCATCATAAGACGGCTAGAAACAGACTCCTCTCGGACTGTGCTGGGCTCAGGCAACCAGATCAGCCCATAGCAGTGCATCCACCATAATTCCGTCATGGCCTATGGGACAGAAGCAGTGTCATAGGATCAGATGTGAGAAGACTGTGCAGCAGTACCTGGCTCAGAAGTCACTGCCCTTTGTGCTAAATGCCAAAACTCTCAGAGGGAAGAGACCTTGGAGAAATACAGGAATCTCAGGAATAACTGAGGAAGGAAGGAGGTTATATAATGATGATGAAATAGAACTAAATTTTCACTTGCTTGAAATTGCTTTCCTATGTGAGTGGGATATCTTAGCACTCTGTGTTCCTCCACCAAGCAAAAGTGGGACAGTAAAAATTACAGCTCCTGTAAGGGGAACTGAACGGAAAGTTACATTCATTAGTTTATTGAAGGTCTAATTCACTGCTATTACAGTTCCATATAGACACTGCTCTTTCATTCAATTTAGCCATGAACGTGTGTTTGTAATTGCCCTCTTGCGGGGACAAAATATGTGACATTCATAACATAAAGAGGAAGACATTTAATTTGCTCCTAGTTTCAGAAGTGTTGGTCTTTGGTCGGCCAGCATCATGATGGAAACGACATGGCAAAGGGTGTGATGAGACAAAGATCCTCACTCTGACACTGGGGAACAGTGCTGGAGTGGAAGGGGCCAGGAAACAGATTTAATCTCCACGTCAAACTTTCAAGACCCTCCTAGAAACACATGATCAATCCTGAGGCAGCAGGCAGCCCACCAAGTTGCCAGGCAAGATTAACCTCACATTAGGACAGCATTTGTTCTGTAACAATGGAGAGGTGACTTCATTTTTGTCTTATTGTTAGAGAAAAATCAAGGTCAATCTTATTAAAAGTGGGCAAAAATGACTAAAAAGTTTTAACATCTTCTTGACTATTGGTTACATTTTATGAAACTGTATCTCAGAGATTTGTAAATGTATTATTCTGAAGGATACCCAGGCCCTAGTAGCAAACACACTCAGTTCTCCATGCATGGATAGAGATATGCAGTTTTGCTATGGGGTCACAATGGCAAGAACAACGCAGGGAGCTGCACTGATGGAGCAGAACAAGCAGCACCAAGGAGAAGCTGCGGCTTTAATATTCTCATCTATGCAACTTGATGATTAGCTAATAACGTAATGCTTATCTACTGGCAAGGAACTTAAGAGCATAGAATATAACAGATAGCTAGCTATCTTCTATCTGTCTATTATCTATCTATCTATCTATCTGCTCTTGTTTGTTCATTGTTAAAAGGATTATTAAATTATATAATTGTAATGTAGACTAGGATACAGAAACAGGAGATACAGTGTTAGATTAGAGAGAGAAAGAGACAGAGGAATAGTTCCTAAAAATTTATTAGTTCTCTGACATGACTTTCATAAAGACCATACCCAATGCTACACAGGTGTTTAATACACTGAATAAATGATGTGCAGTGTTATATACTATTTTGGATTTATTCACATACATAGCGAAGTTTGGAAATCTGACTTGAAAAGTGATGAATAGACACATACACCACAAATCTGAAACTCATCCTTTTTTGTAGCTGTATTGGAATTCATCATTAAAATTAAGGCATTCTATCTTTACATAAGTGAAGTTTTAAAAAAGAAAATAGACATAAATAAGCAGTAAAGTTAGTTGTCTATTGGCAGATTGATGAGAAAAGAGTTTTTAAAATTTTAAATATGCAGAGGAGTTAGAGAAAAAAAATAATGCATAAAGGGAAGTTTAGAAAAGATTTGTGATTCACATTGAGTCTTGGAGTGTGGAGCTAATCTGAGTAAGTGAATGAGAGATTGAAGTTAAAGTGCAGAAAGGTGAAAACACACAATTGTATCTAAATAAAAGTTACACGCTATTTTTAACTTGATAATTACTCACCCAAATAAGAGTTAATGTTAGTAAAGTATGCCACATAAAGAAAGATGTAGTTCATTTTGTCAACGGAAAAAGTTGAAGCATCTCTAACAAAAGCATGGCTAATTAAATACTACATGCATTAATAAATGACAGAGTAAACATGACAGGCAAGAATGACTGAAGGTGAGGCTGGGGATTTAGCTCAGCAGCAGAGCAACTGGCCTGCAGGTTCAAGGTCATGAGTTCGATGAGTAGAAAATAAATAAATAAAAGAGTAACAGAAGGATGTGAAGGAAAGTATGGGGCATGCATCATCCTGATATGAATAAGTAGATTGAGGTTCAGAATGCAGAGCAAAAATCCATGCAAAAATAGGATATTAAAATTTTTTCCCAAGGTCTGAGAGACTTTATGAGGAGAATAACTTGGTGGAAATAGGTAGAAATCCTGATGATGGAAAAACACTTCTTATAAATTATAATGCTTAATAATTTTGAATGAAAACCTCAGAAGATGGTTTGTTTTACACTGACTTGTTCAATAAAAAGCCAGTGATATTGCTGGGAGATTATAAAAAACTTTCAAGACAGAAAAGATCCAGAAGCTTTATTTTCTTATGTTGTTTACTTTAGTGCTTGGTAAGCTCGAATTTTCTATTTTCTCTCACAGAGGTAGATCACTTCCCATAGCTTTCCTGTTCTGCTGAGTGCTAATAGGAGTTACAAAATAAAACACATCAAACAAAACAAAAACAACTACAATAATAACACTTCCATGGTCAACAGATTGTGAAAATTGCAGGTTAAGAAAAATCTAAGTTTCTTGTACTGCAGTATTTTCAAAATTTTCAGTGAACCAGGTTACATTTTAAACATCTAAGTAAAAAATGTATCACACAGGACTTCCTCAAATTATTTCAAAATAGATGCTTTCATGCCTTTTATAGTCTCAGAACACTTCCTAGAGCATTAGATCCCCGTATCTCATCCCATAATCCTAATGAGGCATTGTACACACTCCTGTGGACGTTTAAATCTTATCAACCACAAAATGCACAAGATGCCGCATGATCAGGCCAGTCATATTATGTTTAATTGTTATCCAAGGTTATCATTTTGTTATATTCATAAAGCTCTATGTTGAAATTAGATTATAAACTGGTAATGTCTACTAAATGAGGCTTCTGGTCAAGGCACCTAGTTAAGTTAATTGAAGTTTCTTAGGAACTCTTTGTATAAAACAATAAAGCTCATTCGGCATCCATACATATTTGTATTAGTGTGTGTATACTATTTAAGGGTACCTTTTGAATTTATGATGCCACATTTTTCTTCTAAAAAGCCAAGACATGAAAAATATCATGCCTCTTTAATGGAAGTGCAATGACATAGAAGAGGCTTATCTTCTATTATAAAATTTTTAATAGAGGTGCCTTCATTTTGGCAGGAATTCAATTGTACTTCCAAGTCAAAGAAAATGAAATTGCATTTAAATAAATGCTTCTTTACACAGCTGTCAGGATGGACTTACATTTCACTTAGAATTTATCCTGATCTGACATTTGTTGAAATTTAAAGATGTGCCGGGACATTTATTGTATGATTACAAGCTTCCCAGAGAAGATGTGAAATTCTAAATGAAATACCAAATGTTTAGTTGATTTCTAATAATACATGGCAGTTAAAAATAATCAGATGATAACAAGTATTTTTCCACCATAAATTGAAAGTTAATTTTCCTCTATTAACATTGACTCACTCATTTAGTAAGAAGTTGTGGTAACTTACAGATTTCTGATATTTTTGTTTTTTGTAAAACCTTTAACATTTGTAAAGAAAATAAAAAGGGTGGCTAAAATCTTGAATAGTTAAATAAAGAAGTGCCTAAAATATTCAGTGATAGATATATTATCCCTCTGTAGAATGTGTAAATGATAAAATTTAAGATAATACGTAAATGAAGTGGACTCCTGTTATCTCCTTTTATCACCTTTACTTCTCTCTTTGTTATCATATTTTGCTCACATTCTCTGTTTCCCATTCAGTTTCCTTTACTCCAAGGCCAAATGCATAACATTTTCAAGTTAAATATAAGGCTCTAATTAGTGCCTTATCTCAAGACAAAAGGAAAGAATTTTCAATCCATTGAAAATTGATACACTTCAGAGTATCTATTCAGAACAAGCATTGTCTCTACCAGTATGTATTTCATTAAATGTAAGTAATTACGTGTACATTGCAAAACAAAATTTTGATTTTTTTAAGAAGACAACAATAACCAGCATTGGCATAAACTTCATAAAAATGTAATATTTATTTGTAATCTCAATACTCTAAGAATTTAAATATAATATATTATTTCATATTATTAGAGGTCTGAAATTATATAGCCAGCTGTTTCTTAGTGTAAACATTTTTTTCTGAATTTTGTTATTGTTGTCAACCCCAATGCCATTTCAACAAATATTTAAATTTCTAATCAAGTAGCAATTGAATTATACTTAAACTAATATGTTAAATAATTTTGAATTATATTCAACTAATATGTTAAATAATTATCAAGAGAACAAGAACACTCTCTTTCTATGTGAGAGCCGTATTTAATCTTGAAAGTATACCCCATCACCTTATTTCCCTAAAGACAAAATTCAGTCCCTGTAGGGCATGTGATCTTTGCCAATGTTCACATTGTTCTTTCTGAAACACAAAATGTGTGTCACAGTTTAATTTGTGTTTTGAAGGTTTCAAGCTTGTCTTTATTTCATTTATTCATTTAAGAATTACTGATTGAGATCTATTTATATCTGTATCTATATCCATATCTGTGTTTATCAGCATCTATAGCTATATCTACATTATCTATATCTACCTACATATTTTTGTATATGTGTGTAAGTTCATCACTAATCTTAGCTCTAGGAATAAAATCATAAAAAGAAAAATTCACCTAGGAGGATTACAATCTTCAAGGAAGAGTGACAGAAATATTAATTGAAAAAACGAGGATATTTGGAATCATAAACAACAAGAGGAGTTCAAAAAGGGAGTTATGATCTGGATTCCAGATTCTGATTACTAAAATAGTCTCTATAAATATAAGAAATCTAGATTATGAAAAAAAATTAGCTTCCTATCAGTGTAACAAATACTGGAGAAAAATCATCTTATAAATGGAAAAGTTCTGTTTTAGCTCATGATTTTAGAGTTTCCAGTCAATGATGGCTTGGTCGTGTCACTTAAATCTGTGTTGAAACAGCACGTGATCATCATAGTGAGGGTGTAGGCTGGAGCAAAGCCACTCACTGTGTGCCTGGGAGAAAAAACAATAACAAACAGACTAATAGGAAGCGGCTGGAGTTTCATTTTCTCCATTCAGGGCAGCCCTCTCATTATCTAAGATCTCCCACTGAGATGTTCCACCACCTCCTGTCAGCACCTACCTGGAGATCCAACTTTTAAAAATGGGCTTGAGGGACAGTTCAGATTTAAATGATAACAGATGTCAAACAGAGCTCTAGAAGCTGAGTGTCAGACACACATAGAATTGCAAATTCAAAACCCCCGCACATTGCACATTAGGAATGGGCTTGCAATTGTAGAGATGCAAGTTGCCAAATGCAGCCTGGGGAGGTGTGGGAGAATGTGCAGAAGAGTGGTCAGTAACGGAAGCAGGATGCAGATTATGTAGGACCCTGCAGCCCTCTCTGGTTAGAGCGTTCAATTTTATGCTGTAGGATTTAGTGTAGCCCCAACCTTTGTAGCATTAATCAAAATATTAAGCCCATAGCAAAGGAGTAAAATATGACTTTCTGTATCTTGAAGATCATTAACTGATACTGTTAGGTTTTTGGCACAATAAGAAAGAAGATATAAAATAAATATAGCCTTTATTCGACGGACATGGGCAGAAGTCCATGACTACAGATAGCCTGGCATTTTCTGACTGGCACATGTGTCATAGAGTATATATATAACCTCCGGGGGTGGCACTTAGGGCGGGCATTGATGCCGCACAAGTTATTGATTGGGACCCCTTTCTGCACTACTGGGAAAAGAAGTTGTTACAGGGGAAGAAGGAGGTGACCTCAAGGTAAACACATGCTGTTTGTTCCAGCCTCTCAGCTGCTTGTTCCTGCCTCCTACCGCAGCTTATACTAGGCCAAAACTCTTTCCATACCTGAATTCAGGATTTTAGGCTGAGTAATGTTGGATCTGGCAAACAGAGAGACTTGAAAATAGTGAAAAGCTAGAACTCACATCAATGGAGATGCATAAGAAGGTACTGATTTTTAAAGTAAGCTTTGAAAATGAAGCCAGCAGAAAGCAGTGAAGTAACTAAAAGGAGAAATTATAAAAGCTAGGTATTTAGTTTGAGAAATTAGAAACATGTTAGTATATTTTTTTTTTCAGCAGAAGTAGAGGATATGGAAGTAGAATTTGTAAACTTTTTGTTACCAAACTTATTACAATAGTTATTGTATGTGAACAATGACAAGATTTTTCTGCAATGAGTTTATAAATTTTGTTTCTTAATATATCAAATAATTAAACAGTATTTGCATTTATACATTCTCTACTGTTATAAGTAATATTGTTTTATCATCCTTGTGAGTTCATAAAGTTAATACATATTACTCATAAAGAAGACCATATTTATTTCTTACCTATAGTGTTTTGGTTTTTCTGCAGTCTCATCTATGAATATTATATGGCTACTCGGTACTGTGGTAAATGTGTATTAGTTTCTAGAAATAAAGTTGATACATTTGGAGAGTATGTGTATTAATTTAAAGTGATCAACATGCAGATGCAATGTTGTTGATGCCTAGCTTTTTGGAGTGAAATTCAGCATATGGGCTTTAAACTCTTTTTAAAAAGCTTAAATTATAGTGAAATAAATGTCATACTAAAACATAATGGGGGCTCATGAAAATAATTTTATGAAGAAATACCAGAGACAATTTATAGATATGTATGGCAATCTGCAAAGAGGTATCTTATCAACGGGTACCTTTTTTCATCTTCAGTTAAAGTTACATTTAATATACAACATATTTAAATATTTCCTATATGTTTTTCCTGCTTTGAAACTTGTATAAGAGAAAGTGGTTAAACATATAATTGAGTCAATGCATACAGTGTAAACAAAAACTGATAAGGAATTCATAGCAATAACAAGTGCTTTGTTGTGGATTTTCTATGACATACCCCAATTATTATATTTTCTGTGAAGAAACTGAAAGTTAGAAGGTCATAAACAGTCTTGATGCCTGTTAACTGCAAGGGCATGATTTCATATTCCATATAAAACAAATAAATAAATATATAAATAATAAAATAATCTATGTAAGAAAGCTAACACAAAGTGCATTTTTTAAATTTCAAGTTAACAGAATCCCAATATTCTGAAAAAGATTTAAAATTATTATTAAGTATAATCTTAGAATAGTAGACATTATTCTATAATTGATTTATGTGGTTGTTTCACAAAGCATTTGGCAATCCTGTACATTTTCCAGTACATTTCCTGAATAGAAGCCATATGTATTGCCATTTTCACAAATGGACCCATTATCCAGTAGATTAAGATTTTCTATCTTAAGCCAAAATCAAAAGCAAAAGATTGTAAGGAGGGATCAGAGTGTCTGAAGGGGATATAACTCATATTTTGACAACAGTATATACTCAGAGGTTCCTCAAATATTATTAACTGAAGAAATTTGAGTGATAACTGTTTACAGTCATTTATATATGGAAAAATGCATGAGATATGTTTTCCTTTGGGTGCCCGCACACTCACACTACACACAGCCCAACACTCTTATAGTGAAAAAACAGCAAGACAAATTCTGGGTACAGAACTTTTCACTTCATCCCTAAGGAATAGGTGCTCAGGGTAGAACCACACTGGTAAATTCCTCTGAATACTCCTTGGAAATCTGGCCACCATTATCCTGAAAACGTCCTCAATAAGCATACTTGTCTTATGAGTTAAACAACTGCAGCACAGATCTTGTCTTCAATACTTTTGCATTTAAGTCCATGGACACACTTCATTGGTTCTAATTTTACTGCATTATGGCAACTTCTGATAATTGGCTGAGGAAAAAACTCAAACCATGATGTTTTAATTTCATGAAAAGAATGCCAAATTTACTTGCTTCTCACCAAATCAAATGATACGTAAAAAATTGGTCACTCTCATAATACTGACATCCTTGTTAGTGAAACAGAGAAAGTTAATAAAAATGAAATGACACAATGAGAATCATCTCAGTTAAGAATAAAGCTCTTTTGAGTGAGTAAGTTAATAGTGCTCATGCTAATCACTTAAACATCTAATTAAGACTTTTAAGTATCTGTAAAATATAATAACTCAAACATCTATATCTTAGTATACTTAAATTATTATATTTTATATCATTGAATATAGGAGGGAATTATTTTGTCAGTGCTAAAGTGTTTATTATGGTGCTTGGCACTAAAGAAGGTAATATATGTATAACTATACAATGTTCTTTATCAAAGGAATGAGTTCAGCACTTACTTTATTAAATATTTACTCATTTCTTATGTATAAGATCCTGTTCCCAAAATGAAGGCTATAAATTAATTGACTTCTGTAGAGTTGGTAAGATTGCTGAAATAATGATTAATTTACTAAAACAAAGAAAGTTAAATATGACATAAAAATTAGTCTAGAATATAAATAAATAAGAACAGGCTTAAGATTTGAGGAAGAGCAAAAGAATAATTCAGAAATTAGAATTAAGGTTTTTGGGGATGATCTAAGGCATCTTTCACATTATCATGAAACTGGGTATTAAAATATAAATGTGTGAAATTTCATCAAATTTTTGAAGGACAAGACATGAAAAGCCTTGGTGTAGACCTGGCAAACACTCAAGAGGGTTGGAAAAAACCTTAGAAAGGGGTGCATAAGGAATATGTCCTCAATAGGACATAAAGTGGAACAACACTGAGCTTTATAAATCAGCAGTGCTGAATCATTAATGCATAAATAAATGACTCTTATCAGTGCAAATATGCAATTCCAAAGGGATGTTTGCAAAACATGTATAGAGAGTTGAGTTGGAAATTTGGTTCTCATTTGTTAGAAATTTTAGGTGGTTCTACAGAATCAGAATTTACTGCAAGTAAGGGAATTGGAAAAGTAAAGACAAATTAGCAGCAATAGGTACAGGACAAGGAAAAACAGCAAAAGAAGAGTGAATCTTTTCAGGTTTTGTCCATTTAGTATGATGTTGGCTATTGATTTGTCATAGATGGCTTTATCAGACTGAGGTAAAGACCATCTATTCTGATTTTCTGTAGGGTTTTTACAATGAATGAGTGTTGGACTTTAGCAGAAGCTTATTCTGTATCTAGATGTGATCATGTGATTTTTGTTTTTGGTTCTGTTGATATGGTGTGTTACATTTATTGATTTGCATATGTTGAACTATCCCTGCATTCCTGAGATGAATCTCATTTGGTCATGTTGTATAATATTCTAGATGACTTGCTACATTTTGTTTGCTAATATCTTGTTTAGGAATTTTACATCTATGTTCATTAGGGATATTGGCTAATGAATTCTTTTTTGGTTGAAGTTTTCTCTTTTTTGGTGAGGTTTTTTTCACTACAGGATCTGTAGTGATTTCACCATTTTTACTTCTCAAAGGAGGAATTAGAGTCCTTAAGATTGGCTAAGGGTTTATCAATTTTATTTATTCTTTCAAAGAGCCAACTCTTAGATTTATTAATTCTTGGTACTATTTTCTTATTCTCAGTTGCATTAATTTCTGAACTGATTTTTATAAATCCCTCTCTTGTTGGGTTTTGGTTTGCCTTGTTCTTCTTTTTCTACAATCTAGAGGTGCAACATAAGGATGTGTGTGTGTGTGTGTGTGTGTGTGTGCTCATTCTATTTTGTTGATACAAGAACTCACTGCTATAAATTTTCCTCTTAGGACTGCTTTCATTGTGTCCCACTGGGGCCAGTATATTGTACCTGCATTTTTGTTTAATTGTAGATATTGTTTAATGTCTTTAATTTAAGTGGTAGCCTATTAGTTGTTTAGGTGAGTGTTATTTAATTTCCATGTGTTTATGGAGGTTTTGCAGTTTCTTTTGCCATTAATTTCCAATTTTATTTTACTATGGTCAGATAATATTCATGGGATAATTTCAGTTGTTTTGCATTTCCTTAAGTATATTCAGTGGGCTAGTATATGGTCTATTTTAGAGAATGTCCCATGTGCAGCCGAGAAGAATGTGCCTTTCTAAGATGAAGAAATACAAATATCAAGTAAATATATGCAAAATTTTTCAACACCACTGGTCATTCAAGAGATGCAAATTAAAACAACACTGAGATTCAATCTCACTCCAGAAAGAATGGCTATCATCAAGAAATCAACCAATAACAAATGATGGTGAGGTTGTGGTGAAAAGGGAATTCTCTCTCCTGTTTTAGGGAGTATATATTGGTTCAACTACTGTGGAAATCAGTGTGGAAATTCCTTAAAACCTAGGACTGGAGATACTACTCGACTCATTTATTTCCTTTCTATATGTTTTCTTAGAAGAATTAAAGAACATCACATTACAGAGCTATATATGCACCCAATTTTATAGCATCACAATTTGTGATTGCTAAATCTTGGAAATAACCCAAAAGCCCATCAACTCAGGAATGGATAAAAAGCTGTGGTATTTTTGTACAGTAGAGTACTATTCAGGCATGAAGAAGGATAAATTGGAGGCTTTTACAGATGCTGGATGCAAATTGAAACCATACTTACAAGTTAAATAAATTATACTTACATGTGTAAACATTGTATTGTCTCCCTAGTGTGAGAAGCTGAAAGAGTAAATAATATCCAACATGTACAGTAGACATTGTAAAACTGAAAGCAACTTCAAAAGGAAACAGAAACTTGTGAAAGGAGAAAAGAATGAAAAGTAAAAAGGAAAATGTATATGTATATAAAAGTTAGTTAAGTTAATTTTACTACTAATTTCTATTAGTTCACAGAAAAAGAGATTTGTGCTTATATTGTTTAATCCATTTTTCAGACCTACAGTTTGTAACCTGAGCAACTACTTTGAAAATAACAACCTTGTGTTAACCATCTCCTCACTGTCATGTTATCTTGCTTTGAACCTTTGTTTCATCATTTTTCTTGTTTTTTCTTCTTAAATAAAAAAGTATATCATTAGAAAAAAGAAAAGAAGCCAGAATGAACTGAAGAAAATGAATAATGAATTTATGTATGTTGTGAATATGAAATTGTGTTTCAGTAAATAGGCAATCTTTGGGTGTCAAAACTGAAATGAAAGTAAGAGGAAGCAGAAAATTTATCAATTACCAGAACTGTAATAATATTTAATATGCCACAAACACTCTGTCACATGACACTTTAAGATACTCATGTAGATATTAACTCATCTTTACATTATTGGTGATATGAGACAAAATGAGCGAGGCTAATAAACCCAAATTCTCATGACAAGTAAACTGCAGATATGAGATCTGGAGCAGACATTCTGGTTACAGATTCTCCATCTGCTTTTATCTAACTACTTTATATTCTGCTGTGGGTTGCTAGGCATTTTTTCCTCAAATAAAGCAGAGAAATAAAATCTGGATTGCAAACTAGTAATAATGGTAAATGGGGCATGAAAACAACAAGCACAGAATATGTACTTGAGGAGTTTAAAGACAAACAAAACCAAGAAATTTTTCATTATTGAGTGGAAGGGGTGGAAAGGTAATGCTCAGGTTTCTTACCCTATTTCTTTTAGAATATAATGCATCTAGACACAGTCATAAGAAGAAAGGGTAGAGAGTGAATTAAACTGTATAGAACACCCATTACTGGCAATGTAGCTCATTAAAGCATCATATGTATTTTCTCAGTCAGTTCGTTGGAATGTGAGTCACTTTCCACAGTTTGCAGAGTAATTGAGAGCATCACAGTTTGCAACCGGCTTCCTTTGGCTTCAGAGCCTGCATTGCTCTCTCTGAGTCAGAAAGCACAAGAAAAACCCTAGCAGAGAGAATGAGAATCTTTTTGTGTTAGTAGGAGGATAAATAATATGTATGTAGAAATATTTGAATGTAGTTCAATAAAGAAATATTTGAGTTATATTTTTCTGAAACCAGAAGGAAATATATCAAGAAGATAGGGCCAGAGTGTTGATGAAATATGATGAAAACAAATGAGGGCAAAAATTACAATAATAGTAGTAATAAACTAAACACATAACATATCAAAGCAGTGCATCCCCAGCTATTAATTAGTAAAAAAGCAAACTTTAATGAAAGTTGATGAAAATTAGTGTAAAGAATTGGTTGAGGCCATTTCTTTTTTCAG
>PVJX010023536.1:0-29161 GCA_004027295.1 Dolichotis patagonum | reverse complement strand
ATCATGGTATATAATCTTGATGATTTGTTGCATTCTGTTTGTTAGTATTTTATTGACAATTTTTGCTTCTATGTTCATTAAGGAGATTGGCCTGTAATTCTCTTTCTTGGCTGAGTCTTTGTCTGGTTTTGATATGACAGTAATACTTGCCTCCAGTAATGAGTTAGGGAGAATTCCCACCCTCTCAGGTTCAGTGAAGAGGTTGAGGAGCATTGGTATTAAATCTCTAAATTTCTTGTAGAATTCAGCTATGAATCCATCAGGACTTGGGCTTTTCTTTGTTGGTAAGTTTTTAACTACATTTTCAATTTTAGTAATTGATATTCAAATTATTCAAAATATTCAAATTATTCAAAATGTTTATATCTTCTTGATTCAGCTTTGGTAATTCATACATTTCTAGGAATGTGTCCATTTCTTCCATGTTTTCCAGCCTATATGAGTAAAGATTTTTAGAGTAAGTGTTGACAATCTTCTAAATTTCCACAGAATCTGTAGGAATTTAACTTTTTTATTCCTCATTGCATGAATCTAAGTTTTTTTCTTTCCTTTTCTTGATAAGTTTGGCTAGGGATTTATCAATTTTATTTATTTTTTCAAAGAACCAACTTTTTCATTCAATAATTCTTTGTATTGTTTTCTTAGTCTCAATTTCATTAATTTCTGCTCTGATCTTTGTAATTTCTGCCCTTCTCTGAGCTTTGGTCTTGACTTGTTCTTCTTTGACTAGAAGCTTGAGATACAGCATTATGTTGTTTTTCTGTGCTCATTCGGTTTCCTGATGTGAGAATTCATTGCTATATATTTCCATCTTAGGACCACTTTCATCGTGTCCCACAGGTTCTAGCATGTAACATCTGCATTTTCATCGAATTATAGATATTAATTTCTTCTTTAATTTCATCTGTGACCTATTGGTTGTTCAGGAGGGTATTATTTAATTTCCATGTGTTTATGTATCTTTTGCAATTTCTTTTGCCATTAATTTCCAATTTCAATGCACTGTGATCAGAAAATATGCATAGAATAGTTTCAGCTCCTTTGCATTTACTTTACATGTTCTATGAGGTAATAGGTGGCCTATCTTAGAGAATGCACCATGTGCATCTGAGAAGAATATATATTCTGATGTCACTTGGGTGAAACACTCTGTAAACATCCACTAAGTCCATTTGTTCACATATTTGATTCAGTTCTGTCATTTCTTTGCTGATTTTTTGTCTAGTCAAACTATCTTTTTGTGACAATGTGGTATTAAGGTCATCTGTTCCAATTGTATTATTGTGTATTTGATTTTTCATGTCTATTAATATCTGTCTTATATAGTTGGGTGCTCCCATATTTGGTGCATATATATTTATGATTGTTATCTCTTCCTTTTGAATTTTTTCCCTAACAAGTATATAGTGACATTCTTATCTCTTTTGATCATTTTTGGTTTGAAGTTCACATTGTCTACAAACAGAATAGCTACTCCAGCTTTTATCTGGGTTCCTGGCATATGGAATATTTTTTTTTCCATCCTTTGGCTTTCAGTCTATGAGTTTCTTTTTGAGTTAGATGTGTTTCTTGTATATAGCATATTGTTGGATCTTGTTATTTCATCCATTGTGCCAATCTATTTTTTTAATTGGTGAATTGGGGCTATTTACATTGATAGTTATAACTGATATGTATTGGCTTATCTTTGTTATATTGTTTTCCTGTTGTTGGTTCTCTGTTTTTCCCCTTTGTTTAATTGTTTGCCATGCCTGGTGGTTTCTTTCTGTTGGTATTCTGCGAATTGTGGTCATTTTTATCTTCATATAGAATATCTTTCAGTACTGTTATTGGGGTTGGTTTGGTGCACATGAATTTCTTCAGCTGTTCTTTGTCATGGAAGTATCTTATTTCTTCTTCTTGTTCCTTTCCTTTTTTTTTTTTTGGTACCAGGGATTGAACTCACAACCTTGTGCTTGCCAGGCAGGCACTTCTGTCATTGAGCTACATCCTCAGCCTTCCTTCATTAATTTTAAAAGATAATTTTTCAGGGTTCATCAATCTGGGTTGAAAGTTGTTTTCTTTTAGGGCTTAAGTACTTCACTTCAAACTGGACTTGACTTGAGGGTTTGTGTTGAGACATCGGCAATGATTTTAATGGGCTCCTTGATAGGTGATTTGTTTCTTTTCTCTAACAGATTTTAGTATTCTGTTTTTATGCTGAATTTCTGAGATCTTGATTATTATCTCTCTGGGTGTAGTTCTTTTTTATATCATTTGCATTAACTCCTGCATTTTCATTGACACTTATCAGTCTTAGATTGTTTTCTTTTGCATTATCTTGAAGCTGTTGAATTTTTATCTCATGGTCCCTTGTTGTTTTTAAGAGTTCTTTCCTTTCATGATCACTAGCTATGATCTTGTCTTCAAATTCTGAAAGTCTCTCTTCAGTTTCATTTAAGCAGCTTTGCCAGCTTTCAACGGAATTTTTAATTTCCTGAATATCTCTTTGAATTTGTTTTAATGCATTCTATTTCTTTCTTATATTTTCATTCAAGGTTTCCATCATTTTCCCATGCTCCTGTATTTTTTTATTTTTGTCTTCTTTAGCTATGCCAAGGAGCTCTTGCATTAATATTGTCATTTTTTTCTTTACCTGAGAGATTATTTATGATATGATTTTCTCTATAGCCTCATATATTTGTTTCATTGCTTTACTTGTTATATTTTCAGAAACTTCAGGTGCATAACTCCCAATGTCTTTTATTTTGATGTCTTATGTACTTGTTCCAGTTGGACTGGGGGTTTGAGATTGTATTTTGCATTTGTGTTTTGTTATTTTCACCTTCTGGTTAACATGGTCTTTTCAATCCCACTGGTCTTAACTGTCTGTTGTATGTGTCTTAGGGTCCTACTGTGTGGCTGATATTCACCCAGTTGCTACATCCTTCAGTGTAGGGGAGGGGCCAGTCACCTGAATTCCTCCTGCAGGGCCAGTAAGTGAGTCCTATGTTCTTGCTAGGCTGACTAGCCCAGGAGTATGGATGTGAACCAACCTTTAGCTCTTACTTTTACTGCAGCTTCAGACTTGTGCAGGTTGTTATACCTATCAGTCTATGGTGTTCACCCCAGTCAGGTCCCTAATGTGCTACTTGAGGTCTCACAGGTCCAGCTGGTTTCTTCTGGATGGGGCAGGCCTTGCTGACACTCTTGTCAGCCTGCCTGGGGTTCACTGTAGGGAAGAAGGGCTCACTCATGCTCTTGGCAGCCTATCAAAATCCTCTGGGTGGGAGGAAGGTTTGTCAAGATTCCTACTGACTGCACTGTCATCAGCCTACTGAGGTCCTCTGGATGGGGAAAGGGGTTGCTGAGATTCCTGTCAGTGAATCAAAATACTGAAGGTAATGGAGGGAGTTGCTGAAGCTCCTATCAGCTGCTGAGGTTGTCCAGGTAATAGGGCGGCATGGCTGAGGTTCCCTTTGGCTGCTACGGTACTCTAGGTGAGGAGGAGGGGCAGCTGAGGCTCTCACCGGCTACACCTGCTGGTTCATATTATAACTGTCGCTTTGCACTTTTCTGTTCCACTAGTCCTGCCTGTCTGTGTGTTCTCTAGCTGGGGACTTACTGTGCCACTGGCTTTCCTGCTGGCTTTTAGTCCCTGAGTTTAATCAATGGTGGGAGGCAGATCTGATATTGAATTCACTTCTCTTAAGGATATGTTTTTATTTTACCATGTGATTGCAACTGTTTTCCAGGTATATGGTTAAACCAGAAGTTATTTAATCTATGTTTATTTATAGATATTTGGGTTGTTGCCAATTTATCAATATTTGAACCCTGACCTGAGCATTCTTTCCATAAATTCTATCATGTGTCTCTGATCTGTTCCTTATGACAGTCTTAGAAGTGGATTTATGTCACTTTTTTCCATCTCACTGAGATGCTGTGTGTTAGGTTTCTTTGCCACAGTTGAGAGATAAAAAGGAGAGAGACAGAGACAGAGACAGAGACAGAGACAGAGAGAAGGAGGCCTTTATTGCAAGCACAGGAGCGTTGTAGAAGAGTACAAGACCCCTCTGGCAAGAACAAAGAAGTACAAGTGTTTTTATTAGGTTAGGGTGGGGGAGGAGTTTGGGAGGCAGGCAAAATGACATATTAACAGCTAACTGAAGGAGTGAAGAATGGTTCAACATGGCAGGGGAGTCAAAACAACACCTTATCACTTTGCTTCTTCTTCTTACTTCAGCCCTCAGTAAACAGGGGCTGAGGTAAGAAGAAGGAAAGTGATAAGGTGTTGTTTTGACTCCCCTGCCATGTTGAACCATTGCCTGAACCATTGCCATTACAATTTGATGAACCGTATGTGGGCAGAAACCCTTCATTCCCATCTTTTTGTTGTAAGGGGAAGGTACTTCTCTTTGGGTGCTTCTTTCTGAATAGAGGCATAGTCATATGGGCTGGGGTGGTTGTCAGAAAGTCAGGTTGTCCCCACGTGGAATCCAGTCTCAGGAGTGTCAGCAAGATGAGAAGTTCTCTGGTGGTCAAGGTCCAGATCCTGGATTGGATAAATCTTGAGAGAAGTTTAAACACGGGGTGGTACAAGAAGAAAAAAAAAAATAATTGGGACTAGGGAACCTAAAATAGGGAGAACAATAGGGGCCCAGGAGTCTAAAGTAGGCCACAAGGAGGACCAGCGGGAGGAGTCAGTGACCTGTTTCTCCATTGGGGATCCATAGTTGGCGCTGCAGTTACCCCAGTGGGATATTCAGCACCCATCTGATGTTTTTCATCTGCCATGGCCTGGGCCAACAGTCAAAATTCAGTCTTTTGTTGAGGGCATAGAGTGGAAGCAAGAATAACATAAACATATTTATAGGTTAAATTGTAGGATTAAATTACAAATTTGAGCTCTTTAACATAGTTACAGGGGTCAGCATCAAATGAGTCTACACAACGAGAGATTTGGGAAATGTCAGTGATGGAAAAGGGAATGTGAATGTGGATTATCCTCTGCATTGGGGAAGAAGAGGGTGAGGAGAGGAAGGAGGTTAGAGTGTCCTGAAGGTGGTGACAGAAGGGAGGAATCACAAGACAGTGGAGGAAAGGAGGGAGAGGAAGATGGCAGAGAGGGAGAGGAGCAAAAAGATGGTGGCATGTGGGTGGAGGAACAAGATGGTGGAGGGTTGCAAAGTGACAAGATAATGACAGGTGGAGAGGGCAACAAGATGGTGGGGAGAGGGAGGAGTGGCAAGATGGTGGTGGGTGGGTGGAGCAAGATCTGGTGTGCTGGGGAGGAGGAGAAAATGGTGACAGTAGAATGTTGGAGAGATCAGAAGGGGAGAAATGAGGGGAGGGAAAGATGGAGGGGAAGAGACTGTCAGAGGAGGAGGAAAAACAGAGAATGGGAATGAGGTCTGAGAGGAGAGACTGGTGGAGAAGATGGATGGGAAGCAGGGAGAGGTGAAACCAGATCAGGAGACGATGGAGAAAAGGTGTTGTAGAGGAGAGTGAGGGAGGAGTGGAAGGAGGAGAAGATCGAGGGGTAGTTGTGAAGAAGAAGAATGGGAAGACTTGTGAGTATGATGGGGGAGTGAGAATGGAAAGAACGTCACCTATAGAATCAGTGGAGTTTTCAGTTAGGGGATCAAATGATGTGGAGCAAGCCAAGATCACCTGGGTCACCTCACAGTTCTGGATGAGAGAGGTCATGCCCAGATAGCAAAAGAGCCCTGGCACAAGGCATCTTTGACCATGTGCTGTTATGGTATCAGAAATTATCTAAATCACAGAGATGGAAAAATTGAAGGTACCCTTCTCTGGTCAGTGACAGCCATTATCAATCTTGTAACATAGCCAAGGTGTCTGGCAACAAAAAAATCAATTGTTAGGGTTTTAAGATCCCTCTGAGGCTGACAGTGCCCAATTGTCTTATCAAGCATCCAAGTGGAGTGTTGTTTTTTTGGGTGGAAAGAAATATTTTCCATTGTGATTGAGTTAAGGATGAGTCAAAGGCCACAAAAGCCATATCACAATTCCCAGGAAAAAAATCATCACCCTTCTTAGGAATGTTAACGACAGTGAGATCAGCAACACCAAAAAACGGGCAGGGGGTGTCTTGGAGGACCCATCCTCCCTGAAGTATATGAACAGGAGCGGATCCTGATGTAGACCCACGTTTAGGAGAAGGGAACCCCGAAATGAGGGATGGCTCACCTGTGAGAACCCATGAGAACTGAGATGTGTCAGTGGTGGATGGAGGCTAATGATGGAAATGGCAGAGATGAGTGAAACACAGAGAGGTGGCTCAGTGGTGGGGCAGCTCCAGCTGGAGGAGGCCCTCAGGAGCTGCATGCCCTAACCAATCCGAGTCACAGCACCAAAATACTAGGTTTTTTTCAACACAGTTGAGAGATAAAATGGAGACAGAGATAAAGAAGCCTTCATTGTGGGTATGGGAGGGCTTCAGAAGAGCACAAGATCCTTCTGGCAAGAACAAAGAAGTGTGTCTTTATTAGGTCTGGCTGGGACAGGCGTTTGGGAGGCAGACAAAATGACATATTACCATATTGGAGCATCTGTGCACATGAAACAGGAATGTTTACTGGGGGCTGAGGGAAGAAGAAGGAGGAAGGTGATAAGGTGTTGTTTTTGGCTCCTCTGCCATGATGAATCATTGCACGATGACTTGATGAATTATATGTGGGCAGAAAACCTTCATTACGTTTTATATTATTCCTTTTACAATCATTAACTCAGTTTCTACAATATTTCATCCCAACCGCTCCATGGACCTCTGTTTGAGAAAAAGAAGAGATGTATTACAGATGTTTCTTTCAATATTATTGTATATGGGGGTCTGATCTAGATCCGCAATCTCCCAAATGAGTATATGATGAAGGCTTAAATAAATAAGACAAGCGATATGATTTTAGGCCTCCAGGAGGATCAAAATCCTCTTTCAGGGTTCTTGACTGTGGCTATCATGAAGGATAAGACAAAGAGCTTCTCTGGGCTGCCCATGTTTATTCCATCTCCAAACAGAGCAGGGAGACTGAGGAAAGCATGGGAAATGAACAGGACCTTGAGAGTCACTTCAAAGACTTCTCCAAGTAGTAAATTATGCCAATTTAGGAGAGCTGTCTTATCTCCATGATGACATTTATGGTAGGAGTAAGACTGCAAGAGTGAGATGCCTGCAGCTCCCATCTCTATCTACTTAGTTGATGTTTGAGTCAAGTGTCTTCAGCTGTGGCCTTATCTTGCCTTTTGAGGTATCTCTGGCCTCACAGGCCACTACAGGCCTCAACCAAGACCAGTGATTCACAGAGGTTCACTTACTATGAATCAGCTCCCATCACTAGGCAAGAAGCCTAGGCGTAGGACAGACTCACAGATAAATATAAAAAGCCAATTAGTTAATTATAAATTCTGCTCAAAGCTGCCTCATAGTGATCTCCAACG
Source organism: Dolichotis patagonum (assembly GCA_004027295.1). NCBI lineage: Eukaryota > Metazoa > Chordata > Mammalia > Rodentia > Caviidae > Dolichotis > Dolichotis patagonum. Next base: position 21,721 of record PVJX010023536.1, on the reverse strand, counting down.
ATTGTATAATTCTTTTTGTGCTCACAAATATTGTTGGTCCATTTATAGTGTCAAGTTGATGGTGACAAAAATCCTCAATAACCTTCCTTAACTAATGTTATGGTTTGTGTCTAGATGTCTTCCCAAAGCCTCATGGGGTTTCATGTGGTGCTTTTACAATGGTTGCTGAATCTAGAGAGTGTGACTATTCATGGTACAATGATAAGATTAAGGGTTGGTGATTCCTGGGTCAGTCTTCTGATTGAATTGGTACTGCTCTAGACCTGGATATAAGTGACTGAAAGAGGCTTCTCTCTCTCTTTGCTTGCTTTTTCTGTCTTCTCCTGCCATGAACTATTTCTCTCTCCTCTGGATTGCCCTCTGCCAAGCCACCCTGCCCTAGACCTAACTGATTATGAACTGAAACCTCTACAAACTGTGAGCTACATAAACTTTTTCTTGCTTAACTTTGAGTGTCTGGTATTTAGTCTGAGGGATGAGAGAAAAGTAACTAATACAGCTATCACCTAGAAAAATGTGAACACTGCCATTTAGTGATCTTTAATGATCTTACGAAAGCTGTAGTTAAATATGACTTTGTGGGATTTTATCTAGGTATAACTGCTGGCATTTCACAATGCTCTACATATCCATGATTAAAATTTGGGTTAAGACTTGTCTCAATATTAAGAAAAAAACTTGATTTACCTTTAGATCTTCCGCTATCTTGACATATAGGATTGAATAACTTAAACATGGAGCAGCACTTTTTACAATTTCCCACTTGGGGCCAGAATTGGAACCTAAAAGTTATCTTCTGAGACTAACAAATCTTTGGAGAAAGGATTTCTGATCATCTGCTTCGGCGGTCTGCCTCTATCATACCTCCACATTTCTGTCATTTATGTTAAGAAAAATCTGAGAAGTTAACAACTTTATTAAACTATAGAGAAATAGGAAAAACAAGTTAAATTTGCCCAACTCTTCCTTGTTTTAGAAGCTGCACTCTATACTTCACAGGCTGTCTCTTTCAATTTTCTCATTACCATAAGGTGAACATAATTGCTTCCTCCAATTTATTCACAAGAAAACTGAGATTGGTTTGTGGGAATTTAAGACTCTAACTCCAGAAAGCAACAGAAGATTAAACTGGAGGTTTAGAAACTCAGTTCATGGGCATGGACACCACAGACTTCCACTTTCCATGGATACATCAGAGAGCTTAAGAAAGAGAAGTTGAGCGAATTAAGGATGGAGTCTTGAGTAACGTCCATATTTAAGTGGCAGGAGAAGGAAGATGAATCAGTAGAGATATCTGTGAGGAATGATTAGGTAGAGAAGAATGTGAAAGTGAAAGAGGAAAAATGATTTTCTGAAAGGAAGGAGATGTCAGCAAATATCACTGAGAACCTGAGTTAGTATCAAGCCTAAAATTTTTTACCCAAGTGCCCATCAGTAGGACAGTGAATAAATAGTGTCATATTCAGAAAATATTCTATTATACAGTTGTAAAATTTTAATAACAGTTGACATGCAATAATATAGATATACTGTGGCAATGTAATATTAAGTGAAAAATATGATTCCATGGCACTAATTTTAAAACAAAGCTCATTTCAAAACTAAAGTACAGGAATAGTATTTAGTACATACAATGATTTAGTTGATTTGGAGCAATCAGGGTATAGCATGGAGGGCTTTAGCATACTAAGACCTGTAGTATTTTTGAGGTCTTGGCTTTTACTTCATAGAAATATTTTAATAATAATTTATCAAAAATAAGTAACTAAAAAGTTAAACTTGACAGGAGCAATGATAAATAAGTCACAAATTAAGGATTATCACTGAGCCATTCTGTGCACTCAAGAAAGAGAAAGAAGAGAGAACGAGGGAAAGAAGGAAAAAAGGAAGAAGAAAACATGTCCCTTCAATTGAGCAATTAGGAAGTTAGTCATTGGTGACCTTTAAGAACAACTTCAGAAATTCCAGAAACAAAAGACAATTCACAGTATAAAAAGTGAAAGCAATGTCTGCTCTTTAAAAACCTTGTTTGTGAATTAAAAGTAGGAGATAGAATGATGAAGTGAGACTACAGAACAACCTGGTGGCCTCTGAGTCAGATTTCCTGGGCCCAATTCCTAGATCAGTCATTAATATGCCCCTGACTTTGCATGGTAAAAAAAAAAAGTTTTAAAATTTCAGTTTAGGTTTTTTTTTTCACATTAAAATGGGAAGTAGTAGTCAGAAAGGCTGACTATAGAAGAGAAATGCAGTAATTAGTGAGTGAAACTTCTGGATGAGATGAACAGAAACAGAAACTGGCAAAACTGAAGAAGTGGTTTTTTGTTTGTTTGTTTGTTTTTAATATGACCAGCACTTATTTTGAGAATAGAGAAAAGGAAATAATAATGAATGCAGAAACTTTGAAGTGAGCAATATATAAGAAAGGAACTGAGTAAGGGATTTTTTTTAAGAGAATAAAACCAAATGAAACAAAATATGATGAATGTGGTACATAACTTAAAAATAAAATACAAGGAGATCTACAATGGCTACCATAATGCCTCTTATTATCTTCAAAAGAATTGCCCAATCCATCAGTCATAATAAAATCAAACAGAACAGTACAGAATAAAACCAATAAAAACAAAACAATGGGAACAATATAGGACTTCAAAAGAAGATAATAGTAAAACCACAATGGGTATCATAATGCATCTTATGGTCTTCAGAGTAGTTGCCCACACCATCAGACATGATACAATCAAACAAAACACAATAGAATAAAATCAGTCAAAACAAAACAATGAAAGCAATACAGGAATTCAAATCAAGCTAATAGGAAATAAAAAATGATTACCTTAATATATTTTGTTATCTTTGAAATAGCTGACCACGCCATCAAATATAATACAATTAGACAAACTGAAACAGAACAAAACCAAACTAAACAGAACAATGAAAACAATATGAGTTTCAAATCATGATAAATTAACAATGGCCACTGCCTTCCCTTTTTAGACAATTCCTCCCCTTTCACTTTCTCAGGATGTATTGTACATTTTGGATCCCACTAACTCCTTTAGTTTTTATACTGGGGAGGCAATGCACTGTTCACCTAAGTGACTCTGAACCTTTTTACCCCTGAGCAAGACCTCAAGTTGTATCCATTTACCAACAAGAGCCTCAAAAGGTTATCTTTCTTTATAGCTGAGTAGTTTTCCACTGTATAAAAGTGTAATGGCTTTCTAACCAGTCTAAAGCTGATAGGTGAGCTACCCCCACTGTTTCCTGGTTTCTTGTCACATAAACAGCACTGCTTTCTCACCTTTGACTTTCAGTCTATAAATCCCTTTTTGGTTAAATATGTTTCTTGTATAAAACATATTGATGGACGCTATCTCTTGATTCACTCTGCCTGTGTTTCTTTTAATTGGTGAATTGAGGCCATCTATATTAGTGATTATGGGCAACATTTTCGGCCTCATCTCTGCCATGCTATTTTCCTACTGTTGGTTGTCTATTTTTCCCCTTCATTCCATTGTCTGTCCCACTCAGTGAGCCCCCTCTGCCACTGTTCCTAAAACCATAGCCTTCTTTTTCTCTCTCTAGAATGTCCTCCAGTATTCTTTTTAGGGTTGATTTGGTGGTCATGACTTACTGCAGTTGTCCTTTGTCATGGAAGTATCTTGTTTCTCCATTAATTTTGAAAGATAGTTTTGCAGGGTACTTCAATCTGGGTTAGAAGTTCTTTTCTTTCAGGACTTAAAACACTTCACTCTAAGCTCTTCTTGATTTGATGGTTTGTGTCAGGAAGTCTGTCACGATTCTGATGAGTTTTATAGGTGATCTGTTTCTTTTCTCTAACAGCTTTTAATATTGTTCTTGTGTTGAATTTCTGGAATCTTAATTATTATAGTCTGGGTGTAGATTTATTTTGGTTATAGCTGGCTGGAGTTCTGTATGCCTCATTTATATGAATATCATTTCCTTTTCCTATGCTAGGGAAGTTTTCTTTGATTATTTCTGTAAATAGCCTTTATATTTCATTTGTGTCAACCCCTGCTTTTTCACTCACATTTATTATTCTTAAATTATGCTTCTTTGCACGATTCTGATGAGTTTTATAGGTGATCTGTTTCTTTTCTCTAACAGCTTTTAATATTGTTCTTGTGTTGAATTTCTGGAATCTTAATTATTATAGTCTGGGTGTAGATTTATTTTGGTTATAGCTGGCTGGAGTTCTGTATGCCTCACGTATATGAATATCATTTCCTTTTCCTATGCTAGGGAAGTTTTCTTTGATTATTTCTGTAAATAGCCTTTGTATTTCATTTGTGTCAACCCCTGCTTTTTCACTCACATTTATTATTCTTAAATTATGCTTATTTGCATCATCTTGTAGCCTTTGAATTGTTACTTCCTGGTTCCTTATTATTTTTAAGAGATCTTTTCTTTCATAATCGTAAGCTGCAAACCTGTCTTCAAGGTTTGAAAGTCTATCTTTAGTTTCTTTAAGCAGTTTTGCCAGATTTCAATAGAGTTTTTAATTTTCTAGTAATCTCTTTGAATCTGTTTCATGTCTTCTAAGTCTTTTTTAAATTCATTCAAAGTTCCCCTCATTTTCCTGTGTTCCTCTATTCTTCCATGTATGTCTTCTTTAGAGGTGCTTAGTAATTCTTTTATTATGTTTCTCATTTCTTCTTTTACCTGAAATAGTATTTCTGTTCTAATTTCTTTTATAGTCTCATGAAGTTATTTCTTTACTTTAATTGCCATCATTTCATAAACCTCAGGTGTGTGACTCCCGAACTCTTGCGTGTTTATATCTCCTGGACCAGAACTGCTTTGGCTGGAGGCCAAAGACTTATCTTTTGCTTCTTCTTGTCATGTTTCCGGTTTCTTCTGGATAAGTGAGTAGTGAGGTCCCTGGTACTTTCTGTGTTCACTACAATTTCTCTGAAATGAGACCATTTTATTTTTCTATCCAGTGCTGGCTAGAAATATCTGATGCTGACCATTGGATGCACTGGTCTAAAGCTGTCTGCTGCTTTTTCCAACCTGCTTTGGCTCGCTGGTGGCTGGCAGAGTGCAAGCAGGGGTGGGGCAGGCTGCCACCTCCCTCCCTAGCTAGTTACCATCATGGAGCCCCCACTATGTAGAGTATGCATTGTGGGGGGCTGGTTGAGGATAGATTTAGGGAAACCTCAGCAATGGCTACTGGAATGCACACAGGGGCAGGGCTCAGTCCAAGCAATTTCCACCAGTCTGCTCCCAGCTAGGAGTGGCTGCTGGAAGCCAGCTGCAGTTCTGGTTCTGGGCTTATCCAGTCTGACTACAAAATGGCTCCCAGCCAATTGCTCTCTCCCTCAGGAGGACTGAGTCCTTTACAGTCACTGCCAGCCAGTGCAGTTTTCCACATCTGCTGCTCCCCTCAGCCACTGCATCTCTTTGCAGAGGCCTTTGGGCTTGCCAGCCACCACTGTCACTGTGACTGTGGGTCCCCAGGTTTCAACAGCTCCTCTAACACAGTTGGTCCGGCTCTGAGTGAAGATGCTGCCAGCTACCACCTTCTTCTTTCAGTTTTTCTTTTTTGACTCTCTCTGTGGTTCTTCGTGGGTCAAGGGGACCTACTTCCTTCCTTGTCTTCCCCATGATGTCTTCCCCATGATGCTGTATTCCAGCATCTTGACTATTTCTCTCAGAGAGGCTGTTTTTACTGCTGCTTACTGTTCCACTATCTTCCTAGAAGCCAAGTAAGGGAGATTCTATCTGATGAGCTCTAGAATCACTGTTATTAAATAAGCCATATTACAGAAAATTTAAAAGCATTGATGATTTGGAGTGTCTACCATTAGGAGTGGGAAAGGAAACTTATCAGGGACACATATATATACATCCACCTCCCCTACAGGAGTGGTGATGAGTAACCAACTCAAAAATTACTAATTTATAGTGGCCCTAAAGCAAGGCCAGCAGATTGCTTGTAGCTTCTGGTTTCAAACAAGAGCCTAAAGAGAATTGTTTCTGTGGTCTGTTGGCCATTTCAGAACTTTGGAAATGGAATGGTCAATTCATCAGAAAAAAATAGCAGGTAAGTATAGTGGACTTCGGTGGGCCTGCAGGGGAGAGACCCTGGCGCCTCGGGACCTGCACCATGCGGTTGACTTGGGGTGCTGGGAGAACAAGGAGCTCCTCCTCTCTCCCGGGGAGGGCTGAGAGTGTGGCAGACTTTCGGCAGCCCGAGGGAGAGAGACCCTGGCGTGTTGGGACCTGCATGTTGCAGTTGACTTGAGGTGCCAGGAGACCAAGGAGCTCCTCCCCTCTCTGGGGGGCAGCTGTGATCCTGCCAGCGTGTGGGCTGAGAATCAGACATCTCACGTCCTGTCCCCCGCCCTGTGTCCTCCCTCCCCTTCCCCCTTGCTTAGCAAGTGGGAGCCAGTGAACTACACATCTTGTGAAAATATTGGCTATGTTATTTAGTATGAGCTCCCCATATGAAAAGATAAGGACAACCATTTGGAAGAAAACAAGAGACAATATGACAGATAGTGAAGATCTCTGGTTGTCTAGCTTTGAAATTTATGCTTTCTTATGTCCCATTCTGTTCTGTTTTGTTGTGTTTAATTTTACTCCTTTTTAAAATAAAATTTAAAATATTACTAATTTACATAATTTTGTATGTCTCAATATTTTAATAAGCGGTTGTAAAAAACAGGAAGGCAGATAGTTTTTTGGTACCAATGCATGATACATAGGGAAAGACAGCTGGAATGTTGGAAGTTCTGAGTATGAAATGGATAAATTAATACAGCATGTGTAAGGCTTACATAAATAAAGAAATGAGTCCAAGAATAGCATATGGAGATAAGAAGGCAGTTTTGCAAAGGGACTAAAAATTTTGATTTGCTTGAAGTGATGTCTTATGAATAATGGAGTTGAAGAAGAGACCATGATGAGAAGACAGTATACTAGCTTCTGTCTTACAATATTTGTAGTTGCTATAAAGGATAGCTGTAGGTTTAGGAATATAGAGTAGCACAGAAGCAAAGGCACTGGCAGTAGAAAATATCAAGGCATTTTAAAGTGAAGGAGTTACTTTAGGATTTCCATTGGCATTGTATTACTCACAGCAAGGAGGGCTTTGCCTTGCCTAGCAGAAGAATGCAAGCTACTTGCTGATAGCATTCTACAACAGCAGAATGGATTTGTCTTACGAGAATAGATGCTGTTTTTTCCTTGATCCAATGACGTACTACAATTCAAAGAAAGTAGAGTAGAAGCCTGAGAGTCTGAAGACTCTTCAAAGTCTTTGAATGAGGTAGCTAATGATGCAAATCAAGCATGTGGATGGAGCAGTGGGATAAGCAGCTGGAGGACTGCCAAGGGCACAGCCGTGAGTCATGGAACTCTTCAGACCAGGCCACCAGGATGTTGACACCCATTCTTGGCCCTGACTGAAGGAAGTTCTAAAAATGTTTTACAGCAGACACAGTCCCACAGGCAGCATTACTTGTGGTAGACTACATAACCCTTCGCTACGTGTTTCCTGTGGCAGACTACATAACCCTTCGCTATGTGTTTCCGGAGAGGTGGGAACAGACGTCTTTGCTGTTGCAAAAATGTTCCAAGACAAAACTGCTTTAATTTTCAGGAGATCCTGATGTCAGAGGCTCATTTTCTTTAGTCTTGGGAGCTCATTCAAACCAGAATAATCTATTTGCTAAACGTTTCCAGCTGTCAAAAGTTCATCAAAGCTGTCCGATACGCCTGTCTCTACTCAGCTACATTGTGCAGTCCTCACAGGAGGAGGCTGTCCGTTCCTTTTGGTTCAAATCACTATGCATTAGCTTTGCTTTCTTAAAGGCAGAGGCTACCTCTACAGAACACAGAGATGGTATACCCAAATAAGGAGATGTGGGAGCGCAATGAATGAAGATGGAAAAACAACTTTCTATACCTGCAGTGGAATACAGATCTCAGAGATTATCGCAATTAAACTCAAATTCTGACTTCATCACAAATATTTTCCTAGCAAATTAATCTTTTTGAGGCTCAATTTCTTCATTTAGAGAATGACACATTAATATTTTATAGACATTATGGTAGAGTTAATTATGGTAACATATATAAATTGCCTTGTGTAATAGTAGGTGATTAGGTAGTAGGTTCACATATTCCTCACATTACTTTTTTGTTTTTCATCTCTATTTTTATTATTACACATTTGCAGTGCATAATGGTTAGATTCTTTGTGGGGAGTTGGTACATGTATACAACATATATTAATGGTTTTGCATTACTTTTATCTTCCCATCTTCCTCCACCCCCATCTCTGGATCTATTTCCTTTTGAAAATGATCTGTCTCTCTACTTTCTACTATCAATCTTTTATTTTGGGCTTCTTATATAAAAGAAATTATGATATTTAAAGTTGTGTGTCTGATTTGTTTCACTTAACATTATGGTTTTAAGGTGCATCCATTTTCCTACAAATGACTCAAGTTTTTCCTTTTTCTGGCAGAGTAGTATTGCATTATGCATAAATACCACATTTTTATCCTTTCAACTATCGATGGATATAAAGGCCACTTCCAAGACTTAACTACTATGAGTTGTGCTGTTGCCAACATGGATAAGCATGTATCACTGTAGCATGATGTTGTTAACTGTTCTGGGAAAATATCTAGAAGGGGACTATCTAGGTCAAATGAAATTTTTAGTTTTAGTTTTATTGGAAATCTCCATTCTGATTTCCATAGCAGTTGTACTAGTTTATGCTTCTACCAAAAATGTAGAAAGGTCTATCTTTTCTTGCAGTCTCACCAGTATTTGTTATATTTGATTTCTTGATGATAACTATTCTTTTGGGAGTAAGATACAATCTTCACATTGTTTTAATTTGCATTTCTCTAATGGCTAGCAATATCGAAATTTTTTCATGTATTTATGAGTCATCTATACTGCTCATAAGTGTCTATTCATTTCATTTGGTCATTTTTTGATTCAGTCTTATTTTGTGGAGTCTAACTTTTTTGAACTTTTTATAAATTCTAGACTCTGAAGATAGTTGGCACAAATTTTGTCTCCCTGTGTAGGTTGTCTCTTCACTCTGTTAGTTATTTCTTTTTCTGTGAGGAAGTTTTAAATTTGATATCCTTACATACCAGAAAGTGGGGCCGGCTGGAAAACAGTGAGCTCATGTTCTTTGCCCTTCCATTACATCCGGGATGGTGGGGCCAGCTGGAAGACAATGACTTTGTGCTCTGCATCCATCCATTACATCCTGGAGGGCAGGCCAGCTGGAAGATAATGGAATGGTGCTCTGGGCACCTCCATTACATCCCTGGGAAGGTCAGCTGGAAGACCATAATTTCACACAGCAGGCCTCCTCCACTGCATCCCAGACAGTGGGACCAGCTGGAAGAGTGTAAGACTGATTGTAACCCCAAGACCCAGGAAAATAGCCTGGTGCACAGATGCACACACACCTTTGGAGGGCAAAGTAGTCAGTGAGGCCAGTAATGTGGAAGCATTGAAGCAGCCGTGAGGAGGCAGCAGTTGATTCTAGAGAACTCCACTGACAGAAAACCAGTCCCAGCCCCCACATTCAAAGACCAGGATTGGCTCCATACCCAGTACATCTCTGACGTGTAACATGGACACTATCACAGAACTATAAACGTCAGAAGAAGGTAGGTTCTTGAGATAGCTATAAAGAACCAACCACATCTGAAGGACATTCTTGAGGAAAGGATACCTCCTTTCCTCCTTGAGAGAGGCTTCAATTTTAGTGGTTGAGCTACATATTATGGGAGATTGGTGGGCATCAACATAGAAGACAAAACAAAGAAAAAGAAAGTAGAGAATGGCAAGATGCAGACACAGGGTATAGTACCAGACCTCCAGTCCATCCAAGACAGGCCTGGAACTCAACAAGATGGATGAAATTAGAAGTCAAACATTGGTACTTTCTGAACTGTTAATAACAAAAGTGACAAAACAAGTGGAAAAGGCTACTATAGAGAAAATGACCTCTCAGATACAGAAAAAATGATGCTCAAAATCAAAGATATTAGAGAAGACACAAATAAAAGAATACATGACCTTAGAAAAAGATAGAAACAAAAAGTGCCCAACATAGGAGAAAAATGGAATCCATAAAACAGATACAGAGATCCAGGAGATTAAAACCTCCATTGAAAGTATATGCAATAGACTGAATGAAGAAAATGATAGAATCTGAGATTTTGAAGACAGAATTGCAGCTAGGGATCATGGAAAGAATGACACCTCAAAATAGAAAAGTCCATGAAAAATCAATCCAACAGCTACAAGACAAAGCAAAGAAGAATAACACAAGATTGATTGGGTTCAATGAGAAAGCTGGAGATAGCACAAATGCCATAACAATCATAAATATATATGCACTTTATACAGGAGTACCCAACTATGTAAGACAATTATTGATAGACATGGAAAATCAAATGAGTAATAACACAGTTGTTGCAAGAGACCTCAATACCTCATTGTCACAGAAAGACAAATCAACTAGAGAGAAAATCAGCAAAGAAATATCAGAGCTGAACCAAGCCTGTAAACAAGTGGAGTTAATAGCCACACCCTGAAGCCATGTACCTGCGGCCTGGAGAGATCCAGTAAGAACAGTACCAGCCTGGAGAAGAAGCCACACCCTGAAGGCCCTGCACCATCAGGAAAGCATCAGTGAGCCACTACCCTGTGCCTTTCCATGACTCCAGGAACCCCAGATCAGAGGAACCCAGGTGCCTTGTCCAATTTTATCCACTGAGTGACTGGCAGCCAATGCAAGAAGCACCCAGGTGCAGCAATGGGCTGATTCAGAGGAGCACAGGAACATGTCAAAACGAAGGAGCAAAATACATCTCAGACCTCCAGCCCACACAGAACAAGTTCAGGAGACACAGACATAGTAGAAATTAGAAGCACTGAAATTTCTGAAAAGATAGCAACTGAAGTAAAGAAGCAACTTAGTTCTTGTATTATTTGGTTAATTTTACCTGCCTATGTCAGATAGCTATTTTGGACAGCTATTTTGAATATAGCAACAAGCATTATAGCAGCCATTGCTGATTTTTTGTTGTTTTATTTTGGAGTCCTGTATTGTTTTCATTGCTTTCTTTTGTTTGGTTATATTCTGGTTTTTTTTCTTTTATTTTACTATGTCTGATGGCATGGGCAGCTGTTTGAAGGTAACAAGATACTTTGTGGTAGCAATTGTTGATTTTCTATTATCTTGTTTTGAAGTCCTGTTTTATTTTTGTTGTCTTGTTTTGATTGGCTTTTTTTGGTTTGATTTTATTCTCTTTAAAATAAAAAAAAAATCCGGTAACTCACTTGTTGATTATTGGTTCTATTGAAGCTCTGTTCAGAAAGTCTTTGCCCTTGGTTTTGTCTTCAAGATTTTTAGCTATTTTAGCTTTCAACAGATTGTTTCTGTTTTAACACTCTGATCTTTAGTCTATCTTGACTTTAGTTTAGTACATGGTGAGATGCATGGATCTAGCCTTAATATTCTGCATGTGGATAGTCAATTTTCCCAGCACCACTTATGAAAGAGTTCATCTTTCCTCCAGTGAATGTTTTCTACTCTTTTATATAAAAGAAGACCACTGAATGTGCCTGGGTTTATTTCTGCATCTTCTGTTCTCTTCCATTGACCTATGTACCTGCTTTTGAGCAATGCCATGTTATTTTTATCACTACAGCTTTTCAATGTAACTTGAAGTCTGGGATTGTGATACTCCTTTGCCTTGCTTTTATTGCCCAGGATTGTTTTTAATATTCTGGGTCTCTTTCAGTTCCTTATGAATTTTTTTTCATTCCTTTCTCTAGTTTTGTGAGGAATATTGTAGGTATTTTGCTTGGGGTTGTACTAAATCTATGTATCAATTTAGAACTATGGCCATTTTGACTATATTTGTTCTGCCCATCAGGAACAGAGGATATCTTTCTGATATCCCTTATGGTGTCCTTTTCAGAGTACAATAGATGTCTTTCACTTCCTTGGTCATGTCAATTCCTAAGTATTTAAATTTTCTTGATGCCATTGTTCATAGTATTGCTCTTCTAATTTCTTTCTCAGTGACTTGACTATTGGTATACAGAAATGCTATTGATTTTGTGTGTTAATTATTTTTCCTACACTACTGGATTTTATTATGAATTCTAGGAGCTTTGGATATAATTTCTACATCTTCTATGTAGAAGATAATTTGACCTTTTCCTTTCTTATACATATCTCTTTAACTTCTTTCATTTGCCTGATTGCTCTGGTTAGTGTTTTGGGAAGTGTATTGAACAAGATTGGTGCTAGTAGATATCTTTGTCTTATTCCTGATTTTAGAGGGAAAGCTTTCAGTTTCCCCAATTAATATGATCGTGGCAGTAGATTTGTCATAAAAGGCTTTTATCAGATTGAGATAAGTCTTCTATATGTATTGTATTCATGGTTTTTATCATGAATGGAGTTGGATTTTGTGAAAAGCTTTTTCTGCATCTATTGAGATGATCACATGAGTTTTGTACTTTCTGATGTTTATGTAATATACTGCAGTCATTGATTAGTTGAACCACTCTTGCATCCCTGAGAAGAAGCCTACTTGGTCAAGATGTATGATTTTTCTTATGAGTGCTTGCACTGTATTGCTGAGAATTTTGACAGCTATATTTATTTAAAAATTGGCCTATAGTTCTCTTTTTTGGTTGAGTGCTTTTCTGGTTTTGGAATCAAGGTAATGCTATCTCCCAGGACCGACTTTTGGGAAACTCCATCCTTTCAATTTTATTAGAGTTTGAGGAATATTGGCTTTAGATAATCACTGAAGCTATTGTAGAGTTCATCAGTGAATCCATCTAGATCAGAATGTTTTTGTTGGTAAGATTTTTCATTACTACGTCTATTTCATCACCTGTTAATGGATTATTCAGGGCTTTTATATATTCATGGATCAGTTTTGGTAATTTATGTATATCTATGAATCTATTTCTTCTGAATTCTCCAAATTACTGGTGTAAAAGTATTCAAAATAGTTGCCTCTAATCTGGATTTTAGTAGTGTAGGTTGTGATTTCACTTTTTTCTTTTCTAATTGTAATAATTTGGGCTTTCTCTTTTCTTCTTTTATAATATTGGCTAAGAGTTTGTTTATTTTGTTTACACTTTCAAAGAACCAGATTCTCAATTCATTGTTTTTTTTTGTATTTCTTTTCTAGTCTCAATTTCATTGATTTCAACTCTGATCTTTATAATATATGAATATATATCTACCAGTATTTGAAAGAATAAAAAATGTGGTATTTATACACAGTGCATTAGTATGCCATAAAGAAGGATGAACTTGGGTAATTTGTAAGAAAATGGATACATCTTAAAACCATAATGTAAAGGGAAACAAATCAGACACATAAATTTAGATATCATAGTTTCTTTTATATGAGAAACTTTTCTACTAGTTTTGAGTTTGGATTGTCCTTTTTTTTAGGAACTTAAGGTGTATCAGATTATTTATTTGAGCTTGTTATGTTTTTCTGATGTGGACATTCACATCTATAATCTCTCTTAGGACTGCTTTCACTGTGCCCCACAAATTCTGGTATATAATACTAGCATTATCATTTAACTTCAAAAAACGTCTTGGACTGGGCATTTAGCTCAGTGGTTCAGGGCCTGCCTGGCAAGCATGAGGTCATGAGTTTGATTCCCAGTACCCCTGCAACAAAGAAATGTCTTATTTCTTCCTTGAGTTCTTCTGTAATCTATTGACTGACCATGTAAGACTGTATTGTTTCATTTCCATGCATAATTTTTTGCCATTTATTTCTATTTTCACTGAAGTATGAACTGACAACATGCATGGTAGAAATTCCATTATTTTGTATTAAGCATGCTTCATTGGCTAGCATATGATCTGTTTTGGAGAAAGTTCTATGTGTTGCTGAGGAAAATGTGTATTCTATTTTTGTTGGGTGGAGAACACAGTAGATATCTATTAAGCCCATTGTTGAAAGGTGTATTTCAACTCTTATTATTTCTTGATTTTTTTGTGTAGTTCATCTCTGTTTGTGACAGTGGGGTACTGAGTACTCCCACTACAATTGTGTTGCTGTGTATCTAGTCATTTTGCATGCAGCATCATTTGTTTAATAAAGTTGATTGTGCTGTGGTTTGATATTACTTCTTCCTGTTGAATTGCTCCTTTTTTCCTATTTACTTCTCTTTTTAAAATCTTTTTTATTACTGCATGTTTGCAATTCATAGAGTTCACAATCATCTTGGGACTGGTTACATGTATATATTACAGCCTTTTTTATATATTATGTTCCCCTTCCCTCCCCTATTCAGTTTTCTGATCCTTTTTTCACACTTGTTGATATTATTTGTTTTAATTCATGTTATGATATATAGTATTTCCATTAATTGGAGTTATCATACTACTGTACATGGCATATCTTCATTCTTTTTTTCCTTCCTCTCCTCCTCACCCTTCATTCTTGTTCCCTTGGACCACTTCCCTGTTACAGGAGATCCACCTTCCTTTTCCCTTTCTATACAACCTTTATTATTGTCCTTGTTTGCATTTTGCTTGACTCAAATGGGAGATACCATGTGGTATTTAAACTTGTGTGTCTGCTTTATTTCACTCAATATTGTATTTTCCAGGTGTATCCATTTTCCTACCATTGTTTCAAAGTTTTCATTCTTTATAGCTGAATAGTATTCCATTAAATATAGATTCCATATTTTCTTTATTCAATCACCTGTTGATGGGTGTATAGGGTGCTTCCAGGATTTTTTATCCATTGAAGAGTAGCTGGCAAAATCTTTTTCCCATTCCATAAGTTGTATCTTCACTTCTGATTGATTCTTTTGGTGTATAGAAGATTTTGTTTGATATAATTTCATTTATTGATTCTTACTGCTATTTCTTGTGTGATCAAGGTTTTATTTAGAAAATCCTTTCCTACACATATACCTTTCAATGTTTTATGTATTTTCTCTTCCAGATGGTTTAATGCTTCTGTTTTTTTAATGTCTAGAGTTTTGATACAATTTGACTTCAACTTAGTATACAGTGAGTGGTAAAGATTTAGTTTCATCCTTCTGCAAACAATCAGTTTTCCCAATACCACTTGTTGAATAGTCTATTTTTCCTCCTACATATGGCTTTGGCCTGTTTGTCAAAGATAAAATAGCTGCATTTGTCTGGTGAGGTTTCTGTATCCTCAGTTTTGCTTCACTGATCCATGTATCTGTTTTGTTCCAGTACATGCCATTTTCATCACTATGGCTTTTCAGTGCCCCTTGAAGTCAGGTACTCTTATGACCATTTTGCTCTTATTGCCCAAAATTATTTTGGCTGTTCTGGGTCACTTCTGGTTCCATATGAATTTAAGGAATGTTGTCTTTAGATCTGTAACATATCCTGGTTTGATTGAGACTGCACTGAGGTAGAAACATCGAGACAGAAGAGCATGACAGAGGTAATCTTCTCACCTCAAGACAACCAGGAAGCATGGAGGAAGGGGCTGGGACAAGATATTGGTCCCCGCAGCCCCCCAGTTTATAGTGCTGTGACCCACTCCCTTCAGCCAGACCCTACCTTCTGTCTTCGTCACCTCCCAAAATACCATCAAAGTATAAATCCACCAATGGATTAATCTGCTGATGCTGTTAGAGCCTTCATAATCCAACCTTTTCCAAAAGCCCGGCTCTGAACATATGAGACTTTGGGGGGATGTCTTCAATCAAAATCATATCAAGCCACTGGGTGGCTGTGAATATGTTCTAAGGAATCTATCTTCAACTGCCTAAATTGGGATTCATTTCTCAGCACAATTAGATTATTTCCTTCCTTGGTTGCAAGACCTTCCATAATGCAATTCTAAGAAAACTAGACCATAAAAAGCAGAACAAAACATTTTCTAAGTACTAACTAACTTCCTTTGTACTAAGGGCATTTTTGTTTAATCAAGAATATGTGACCTTTTGCTCAGTTATCAAGAATGTAACAAACTATTCCAGCTAAATACAAGTCATTTCAATATATTTCTTTAAAAAGGAAATTAGACTGTTTATAAAAGCAGTTGAATACATTCAGAGATATTTTTGTTAACCTCTCAAACCTGTAGAATAATCATTAATGTTCCTTGTCCAGAAAAATGAACCACACAAAATGATCCTAACAATATCTAATTGGTTTTTAAAAAGTGATGCGCCTATAACAAATGAATGTTATGAGTAGATTTTGTGAATTATTCATGGAAGAAGAATCACTATTATTCTGTTTTATTATACTTGCATAATTTAGATATTTTATCTTAGACGAGACTATCAACCATCAATTCAGGAAATGGTAAGGTACCAACATCACCAGGGTATTTTTGTAGGAGACCCTGGAAAGTTGGAAATGGAAAGGTATTACAGCAATTGCAGAGAAGTGGGTTCTAAAATGACCTAAGGACAGGTTGAATTTCTTCTGCCACACTTGTGCTGTCAATGTCAAAATTTTTACCTGTGTCAGACTCCACCTGCAAAGAACCTTCAGTTAGTGCTGGTCCTTTCCATCTTAGTTCCTCCCTCCAAAATTTCTCTTCCATAGAACTGAAACAGTTTTTCACTCCAGCTCACTCCACCATGTCATAATCACCTCTTGGTGAAGGACAAAACAGTTTTTTATACAAGTACAATATCCCACAAAATGCTAGTCCTTTCTTACAACCAAGACACTGGGATATTTCTACCTAGAAGAATGTTTTCATCATTTGCATTTTTAAGAAAATTTCCTCTCATGCCTGCACTGAACATACTGGGTTACACTCTGTGCTAGAGAGTGTGCTGTGCCTTTTTACCCCTTCAATCTTGTCAGCAAATAAAAAGATATAGGGTCTAAAATATTTTGGAAGCCTGTATTCCAGAGTGAGTTTCTCATATATCTTTGTGGGAGCCTATTCATGGGATACTTGCATAACTCCTGTACAACAGAGACATAAAAAAAACCTAATGGTGAATCGCAAGATACTTGAAAAACAAAAATACAAAACAATACAAATCCAAGAAAATTTAGAAATTAATGACATTTACACTAAAAATATTTTAAAAATCAATGAATCAAAAACTGGTTCTGTGAAAGAATAAGCAAAATAAGTGAACCCCTTGGACAAACTTGCCTAAGAAAAAGAGAAAAGAATCTTATCTGTCTAATTAGAAATGAAAAGCGCGAAATTACAATGTAAATTGCCAAAATCCAGAACATATTCACTACTATGAAACATTGTATTCCAAAAAATTGCAAAATCTTGAAGAAATGGACAGATTACTAGAGGTATATGAATTATCTAAAATAATCCACAAAGGCATAAAAATTATGAACAATCCAATAATGAACAATGAAAATGAAGCAGTAAAACAAACTTACCAACTAAGGAAAGCCCAGTTCTGGATGGATTTATTGCCAAATTATACAAGACTTTTAAGAATAGCAGGAAGTCACATGATCATTGTTGGCAGATGCTGCGATGCTGCACTGAGAAGACCCTCAAAATTCCACCAAATGACGCTTAGAGTTAATAACCAATTTCAACAATGCAGCAGGATATATAATCAACCTACAAAAATCAGTAGCACTCCTGTACACTATTAATGTACTCACTGAGAAAAAATTAGGAAAACAATATCATACATAATAGCATCAAGAAAAATTAAATATCTAGGAACTAACTTAACCAAGGAAGTAAAAGACCTCTGCAAAGAAAACTACATTACTCTTGAAAAGGAAATCGAAGAGAACATCAGAAAATGGAACTATGTCCCCTGTTGGACACGCAGAACCAGTGTTGTCAAAATGGCTATACTTCCAAAACCAATGTACAGATTTAATGAGATCCCAAAGAATCTACAGCATTCCTCACAGAACTAGAGAAAACAATTTGAAAATTCATATGTGTCTTAGTTTCTTTTCACTCATTGCTGATATAAAATAGCCAACACCCAAAGTTAAGGGCAAAAAGTTTATTTAGCTCACAACTTGCAAAGGTTTTAGCCCATAATCAGCTGGCTCCAAGGCAGGGTGGTGTGGCAGAAGGGTAGCAATTCAAAGCAGCAGAAGACAGCAAAAAGCAGTAAGAGCAAAAGCAGGGAAAGAGCAAGCTTCTTTCCCTCCCTTATATTGTAAGCAGGCTACCACCCACTAGCGGTACACACCCCCCTCTTACACAGGCTCAGGATGTTTACAAGGTGAGAGCCAAGATCTGGCTATTACAAATTGTGCTGATATAAACATGGGTGCACATATATCACTGTGGTGTGATGTTTTCAGTTCTTCTGGGAATATGCCCAGAAGTGGAAAAGCTGGGTCAAATGGGACTTCCAATTCCAGTTTTTTGAGGACTCTCCAGACAATAAATATAATCATTATGTCCTACAAACATATACTAGGAAAAAATAATAAAATAAAGAAGATTAAACACAGTAAAACTACAAGTTTTGAAAACTCACTTGTTCTTCAATAGCCAGGTTTAAAATTGGTATTCAATTCTTTAAGCCGTTTTTCTCTGAATACCAATCTTAGCTTGTTGCTAAAATACCTACAGAAAAATCAGCAGTAGAGTGGAATAAAAATACAGGTTTATACTTCCCACTTCAGGAGATTCTACTTTAGGAATCAGAACCAAGAGCTCATATTTGTAAGGATCTCTGGAGATGATTCTGATATAAAACCAGAGTTGGGAACTACTAATTTAGAAGACAGATGATGGGGAGAGAGCTGAGATGTGACATAGAAAAAATGATTTTCTAGCTAAACACACCAAAATTCAGGAAAGTCCATTGAGGGATTTATTGCTAAAGGCTCATTTCTCCCATATCCCAAGTGTTAGTCACAGTTACAACTAAAGAAGCCAATTGGCATTCGTGCCAGTTGGAACAACTATTAAAATTACAAAAATTCAGCCAGAAAATAAATTTTCCATGAAGTTAAGGAAGTGTAAGTGCCAGAGTCACTCACAGGGACTGCGCTGATTATCGTTGGAAGCGGTAGTGTCCTGAGTGCGGGGCAGAAGTCAGTTCAAGGGACCACCGTTCCGTGTAAGGGTATCCGGGAAATCACCGCACAGAGACCGAGTAACTGTGCCTGGATCTCCAAGGCAATGCATGTGTTGTTACCTTTTTTCTTCTAAATGAATGTACTTTTTCATACATAAAGTTACTTATTAATATTATGTGAGGCCTAATCACTGATGTGTGTGCACTGTCACATGGGACATTTCAAATATTTTGAAATATTTTTAAGGTTCTGAGCTCATCCTTTGCTATGGCTCTCACTTTCTCTGAGACCCTGATAGGAGCACGCCTCCAGAACGGCTTTCGCATTTGCTTCGGCCAGAAACTCCAGGATATTCTGCCATCCTCTGTTACATTTAATATGAATTTCCTGGCGAGGGTCCTCAACTTATCAGTTAGTATATTTGATTAAAAAAAGGAGTAGACATATTTCAAGAAGGACTGACGGAGACTGAAACAGGAGGTTCACTGAGAGTTCAAGGCCAACCTGGGATACATAGTGAGACTGTATTAAAAAAAAAAAAAGAATTTAAAATTAGAAAGGCTATGTGTGTAACATTATTTTGTGTTTATGATTTAACATCTTAAAATAAGTTACCCTCACAGATTTTCACAGATCATATATATAATATATTGCAGATTTTCACAGATCATATATATATATAATATATATCATTATATATATAATGATCATTATATATATACATGATCTATACATATAATCTATTTATATAATAATCTATATATATAATGATCATTATATATAATTATATATATATATATATATTCATGTTTCACTTCATATGTTAGCCTTGTTTAATGCCTGATATAAAATCATAGCCAATAATGTCATGGCCAGTAATTTCTGAGGATTTTGTTCATATTGAATTTAAAATAATGAAAAGAATATGATGATGTTAAAATCATTGGATTTAAGTCACTGTAGTACAGGCCTTCAAATTTTCCTAGAAAGTTTTCCTTTATTTCTTTCTTTTTTTTTATAATTTTATTTAAAGAGAAAAAAACAAAACAAAACAAAACAGAATAAAGGGTAGCAACAATACCGTATTCCAAGGAAAAAAGGAAAAGAACAACAACAAAAAACCCTAAAAAAATTATTGCTTGACAAATTACATACTGACTTCTTGGAAATAGTTGTTCAATTTACAAAGTTAAAACATTTAAAGTAGACATTCAAACAGTGAGACTGTTAACAGCTCTGCTCCACGATCTGACAAAAACAGCAATATGGTCATCCATCTTACCCATGCAAATATACATGTAATTATATCAAAAGGGGAGAATTAAACACAACAAAACAGAGCAAAGCGGATCACAAGAAATCAATGTAAGAGACAAAAATTTCAAAACTAGACAATCGGAGATATTCACTCTCTATCATATTGACTCTTGTTTTCTTCCAGATAGTTGTCCATATTGTCACATACAGGGAATTCACATCAAACAACCTAGTATGGAATTGATCTGAGCAGAATGAGGAGGGCATTTCAAGTCTTCAAGACCAGAAATTAGGGAAGCCAAGAATGGCTGTCATAGTGTCTCTCATTCTCCTCAAAACAGCTGTCCGTACCTTAATGTGTGTTGAACTTAAACAAGGCATTTTCCTTTATTTCTAAACTGACATTTTAATACAGGATAGTTATCATTAAATTATTTTATTCTATGACTTTCATTTGTAGTACAAGCTAACATGGTGAATGTTTATGAGATTCAGATAGCCCATTACACTTTCCCTTTGCTGTTTCCACAATTAGTTGATTGGGACAATTAGTAGATTCACAACAAATTGTTTTTCTTTTCTGTTGGAAGATTCTTTTCCATATGCACAATATAAAAGAATATTAATATTATTTTCCATATTTATAATATAATATGAAACAATTTTACTAAAACACTAATCTTTTTTTTAATTTTTTAAATAATTTTATTTAAAGAGAAAAAAACAAAACAAAACAGAATAAAGGGGAACAACAATACAGTATTCCAAGGAAAAAAGGAAAAGAACAACAACAAAAAACCCTAAAAAAATTATTACTTGACAAATTACATACTGACTTCTTGGAAATAGTTGAACAAATTACAAAGGTAAAACATTAAAGTAAACTTTCAAACAGTGAGACTGTTAACAGTTCTGCTCCACGATCTGACATAGACAGCAATATGGTCATCCATCTTACCCACTCAAATATACATGCAATTATATCAAAAGGGGAGAATTAAACACAACAAAACAGAGCAAAGCAGATCACAAGAAAGCAATATAAGAGACAAAAATTTCAAAACTAGACAATCGGAGATATTAACTCTCTATCATATTGACTCTTGTTTTCTTCCAGATAGTTGTCCATATTGTCACATACAGGGAATTCACATCAAACAACCTAGTATGGAATTGATCTGAGCAGGACGAGGAGGGCATTTCAAGTCTTCAAGACCAGACATTAGGGAAGCCAAGAATGGCTGTCATAGTGTCTCTCATTCTCCTCAAAACAGCTGTCCGTACCTTAATGTGTGTTGAACTTAAACAAGGCAAAGCAAGCTAAGATCACTTTGAACAAAAAGTGATAGTTTTGCTGGACTTCACATCATGACATTATGGAATCAGCACTGGGTATTGTAGTGT
>PVJX010023535.1:0-29140 GCA_004027295.1 Dolichotis patagonum | reverse complement strand
AGGGAGCATCCCCTTGGAAGAGACCATGGGACATTAGACTCTGGAGCCCAAGCATCAGTGTCCCAGGGCCCAGGGCTCAGGCTGACACTGCTGCATTGGCCCGACTATTAGCTGAATTGCGCCAACTGGGTGACAACTTCCCTTGGCCCAGCACAGGTTCCTTCTGAGCAGGGAGCCCGAGAAGCGTCCCCCTGCTGACCGCCTTCCCAGGGCCCCCTCTCAGGGCTCTGCACCTGACATCCTGAGACCCCCGGCCTTGTCCCTGGGGACGGGCAAAGTCCTGTTGGCTCTGGGGCTGCAGGTCTCTTCCTGGCAGAGCCTCACCTCTGAGAGCGCCCGTCCTCTTCCTGCTCCTGCTCCTCCACCTCTTCCGCACTGGACACTGAGAAAGAGGGAAAGTCCTGAGCGCCCAGGCCCGGTTCTCCTCTCTCTCAGGCTGTGGACCCTCAGCATTCATCAGCATTAAGGCACTATTTTTCTGTCCTCCTTTTGGAAGCACACAGGACTTTCTAACACAAGATCCCCATAGGGGGTCTTCGATCCCCTGCGCCCAGGACAGCCTCATCTCTACAGCAGCATCGGAGAGCAGAGGCGGCTCCAGCCTAGGGTGGGTCTGGACTCGCTTAGGCCCTCGGCACAGCCCTCAGATCTGCCCAGCACAGAGCAGAGCTGGGCCCGGAGGCGCCTGCCATGAGACGGGGATGTGAACCAGTGCGAGGGCCTGGCCCACCCCAGGGCTCCCTCCTCTCAGAACCCAGTCCCGGTCCACTGAGTCCCCGTGTTCTGTTCACTCCAGCGCCACCAGCAAACCACAGAGGACTGAGAGCAGTGGACAGAGTCCTGGTGGCCACGTCCCCTGCCCTGCCCGCCTGTCCCTGGGGAAGGATGTCTGTTCTTTCCTGAGGTCTCCCCTCTCCACAGTCTCTGTCCACTTGATGCGGGAAAGCAGAACCTGGTAAAAGGAGAGAGAATCGTTCTCTGCTGGGCCTGAGCTGTGGGTTCTCACCTTTCTGATGGTTCTAGTTTTCCTGGATGGTGGTAAGGACGGTTCACCCGGGAGCCAGGGCAGTAACAGGAGGTACAGCCCCAGTCCACACACAAAGGCCAGGACCATGTCCATCGCAAAGGTTATGGCGCTGGGGCTCAGCCACGTGGCGCTAAGGCTTTTCAGAGGAGTGAGAAGATTCTCCATCATCTGAATCGCAGCGTTGCTCTCAGGCAACTGAGCCCTGAGAGTTCTCTCTGGGGGTGGAGAGAGGTCCAGGCCTGCATCACAGAGCTGTGGCCTCCGCATCACAAAGGCCCCTGGGCTGGGGGAGGGGCGGAGAGGAGGGGCCCAGCCACAGCCCCCCTCCACTCTCCAGCACAGTGGGTGCTGCACCCTCCTGGGCCTCCTGGACTCCTCGAGGCCTGCCTCCACCTGCCCAGCCTGTCAGAGACAGACCAGTCTGTTTTCTATTCGTTCTCCCTGAAACACATGTGTTACCTGGCTCTCTAATCCAGTGGAGCTCTGCTTGATGCCAAAACTTCAGTGATATTTTCCCAAGTGTATAGCATTTATATTCTTCTGCACAAGGTGGTCTTAAGGACTACTATATGCATACGCACACAGACACACATATGCCCCACATCCTTTCACAAACCAATCTAGTATTTTTCACAAAACAGTCCAGTATTTTCAAATCCATCATTTTCTCAGCATCAAAAGGCTGATCACATCTACAGTGAGATATCATCTCACCCTAGTTAAAACAGCTATAATTATTTCTTTTAAAAATGCTGTTAATAAGCCAGGTGTAGTAGCATGCCGTGCAATCCCAGCACTCAGGAGGCTGAGGGAGGAGGATTGCTGAGTTCGAGGCCAGCTAGGCTACATAAGCAAGTTCAAGGCCAGCCTGAACCACATAGCAAGACTGTCTCAAAAACACAATCAACAAAACAAAGCAAAAATGCTAGCAAGGTTGTGGAGAGAGGAACTCTTACACCACATCTGTAGGAATATGAATTACTGCAGCTATTGTGGAGAGCAGTGTGGAGTTTCCTCAGAGAATTGAAAGTAGGTCTATCCTGGGAGCCAGAGGAGACTGGTCCAAGGAGACTCAGCCAGCGCACTACCCACAATAGCTGAGAGGTGCCCATCAGTGGATGAATTGAAGAAGTGAGTGATACACGTGCCCTGTTCAGCCATAAAGAAGAATTGGACCCTGTTGTCTGCAGCAAGAATGGAGCTGGGGGTGATGGTGTCACGTGAAATAAGGCAGATGCCAAAAAGCAAGTACTAATTGTTCTCTCTCATGTAAGAAAAATGAATGGAGGAGAGTGATTATTAGAAGTTGAGAGGGAGCTGGTCCATGATGGAAAGTGGATGTGATCGGTGAGTGCTGTATGTGTACTGACATGCCACACTGAGCCCTGTTAATAGACACAACTAACATTTAATTTAAAAACTTTGATTCTTGTATTGTTTTTATGAGGCTTTCTTGTGGTGATGCTGACCTCAAAAAATACAGTTGATAGTGCTCCTTCTTCAGTGTTGAAAGAGTGTGGGAAAGTGTTCTTCTCCTCTAAATGTTTGGCAGAATTCACATCCCTTCTGGTCCCTGACCACTGTGTGTTAGGAGGTTTATGATTCCTGATTCAGTTTCCTCATTCACGACTGATCCGTCCAGACTTTCCGTTTCTTCGCGTTTCCTAGGTTTTTAAGAATTTCTCCATCGCTCAAGGCTCTCACCTTGTTAGTGCATAATTGTTCATAGTAGACTCTTATGATCCTTGTATTTCTATGGCATCAGTTGCTGGCTTCCTGTTGCTTTGCCAATTTTATTTATTCTTCTTTACTTAGCCTAACTAAAAGTTTATACATTTTTCAATAAGCTAGCAGATTTGTTGACCCTTCCGATTCTAGACTCTACTTCATCTTTTTATTCTGATATTTGCTCCTTAACTTCCTTAGTTTGGACCTTTTCTTTTTTGACATATAAAGTTCAGTTGTGTGGATCCCTTTCTTCATGCAAGCATTTTTCTGCAAAAATGTCCCTCTTAGAACTTGCTTTTTCTGTATTCCATTGATGCAGAATTCAGGACCAGACCAAATGGAGACACAGCACCAGAGGAAATTTAGAAGTCAGTTTCACTATGCTAGCGGGCTGATGGCTATCTCAGTTTTAAATCCTCAGCCCCGACTAGAGTTTTCCAATCATTTACATGTGTTTCCAAAAGGAAGCTAACATAATATTCTATGGTTGGTTATACATTTTGTCATTAATTGCTAGGCAGAATTTACTCTTACAGAAACAGCAAATAAATGAGGTTATTATCATACAACATAGAGGAAGAATCCATCATTGTTTGAGACATGGCAGAGGTACCCTTGGAACGATAACTCTCTGGGACTTGGAAGTACGAGAAACCTCTCTTTCTGGCTGAGCTATGCTTATCTTGCAGTTGGCACCGGAGTGTTGAGGCTTGTTAGGTTTGTAGCTTTCTAACCATGAAAACAGGCTGTGTATTCAGTTTCATCCTTGAGCAGTGTTAGAAATTTGTTTAGTATTAGACAAATAAGTCCGAAATTTTCCTCTACATTAAAATAGCCTCTACACCATAAGCTTTAGTGTTGGTTTCTCTAGAAAAACTAGAGACTTGAGGCAAGAAACTGAAGGACTGGCTTCTGTGAAAGCACCTATGTGTCTGTTTAATTACCTTGGTACAGGTAGGCAGAGAGCAACAAAGCTATCTGCCCCAACAAAGGGAAGTGTACCCCTCTTATAAGGATGGAAAGAGGACAGGAGAAGTTCTAACAAGCATCCATGGTTACAGTTTTCTGGCAGCCTTGCATTCCAGGAGGTAAAGTCCTCAGAAGTGCCCATTGTAAATTTTTTGAGTGTCTCCAGATGTCTCCAGATGTCTCCAGGTCCTGTGACATTCCATCCTACCTTATCTCCATTCCTGTGTTTGCTGATGACAGCCTCAGATGCTGAGCTGAATTCCCTGCAGAGTGCTTCTGCTGGCACAGAGCCTGGCGGCTGAGAAAGCCAGGCCAGGTTGTTTCATTGGGGTTATTTGTTTGTTTTGCTTTTTTTTTGGTACTAGGGATGGAACTCATGACCTTGCGCTTGTTAGACAAGCACTTGTGCCCCAGTCCTCAAGTATGTTTTTCAATTTCCACACATTTATGAGCATCTTAAATTTTTTGCATTTATTCTTAGTTTTTTGCTTTTTGTTTTGTTTCATTTTTGACTTTTTGCTTTTGTAGAAATGAGTACATGATAATATTTCAGTCTTTAGAAACTTGTTAAGACGTCTTTATGGGCCTAACATATGTTACTTGTATTGGATATTCTATAGGTGCTTGAGAAAATTTTGAATTTTGCTGCTATTTAATGGATGGTCTATCGATATCTGTTAGAGCTACTAGATTTATAGTATTCAACAAGTATGCTGTTTCCTTATTGGTTTTCTGTCTGGATGATCTATCCATTGTTGGATGTGAGGTATTGAAATCCCCTACTATTATTATATTACTGCTCATTTCTTCCTTCTGCTCTATTAATATTTGCTTTATCTATCTAGGTCAGTGATGGCAAACTTTTTAGAGACTAAGTGCCAAACTGCAACCCAAAACCCACTTATTTATCCCAGAGTTCCTGTTAGAGACACTTTTCACAGTCAATGTCAGCTATCAAGGACCCATGCAGCGAGTCCTCAATTTCCCGCCTGAGTTATGGCATACAGTAGGAAAGAAAAAGACCAAGACAAAAACTGCAATGCAAAGGCGGGCTTCCAGAGTAACGAGTTCTTCTCTTGGAACAAAAAGCCAAGGGCCAGAGTGACCACAGCTTTTATTGATAGTGACACTACCAGGAAGGCAGGTAGGGGTTGTAGCAGATTACATGGGAAGAATAGTTTCTTCAGGCATGGTTGCAAAAGAGGAACAAAGCACTCTTATGCAACCACAGAGGCTCAAGAATTAGATAGTAGTTTAACAGGTAACTTAATGTTTCGAGAACCAGCATTTGTATTGCTAGGAAGGTATTTTTCAATTTGAGTCTCATGGCCTCAGCAGACATGCTATCTTGTCTGGGATTTCATAGGCTCCTCCTGCTTGAACTTCCATCCTACCCATGGGGGGCAAAATTCTGGTCCATACACTGCCACTTAGATGCAGTGAGATACTTCAGCATCTTTCTTTTTAGCCAGTTAGGGGAACATTTACCACTCTATAGGCAGATCTGTACATATGGGTGAGCAGGTCAAAGATGAAAGCTAGGGCTGGGGATTTAACTCAGTGGCTTAAGCTCCTGCCTGGCAAGCGTGAAGTTGTGAGTTCGATCCCCGGTACCAAAAAAAAGATGAAAGCTGAACAGAACAAGGGCTAAGGCGCTTCCTTTCTCAGAGGAATGTGGCTTGGTGGTCGCCCACAGCCACAACGAATACTGAGGTTTTAGTTTAAATAAAACAACTCTATATGAATATCTTTCACATTGAAAGAAAAACACAATAACACACACCATAGGTTCGCTGCCACTGATCTATATGCCCAAAGTTGGATGAATATATATTTGCAATAGTCATAGACTCTGGATGAATTCACCCTTATATCATTATGTAATGACACTTTGTCACTAGTCACAGTTTCTTACTTAAGTTACATTTTGGTGAGTGTGAGAATACTACTCTTTGTTTTTTATTCCATCCATTCACTTTCAGTCTGTGTGTCTCCATAAAAGCAAAATGAAACTCTTACAGGCAATATATCCTTGGGTCTCGTTTATCAGTTCAACCATTTTCCCAGTCTTGGGCGTCAAACCTAGGGCCTCACACATGCTAGGCAAGCACTCTCTCACTGAACTACATCCCCAGCCCTTATTTCTTTGTCGACAGGGAAGGACTTTCTGTTGTCATTTTGTCAATTGTCTTCTGGATGTCTTATACTCCTTTCATCCCTTTATTCCTCTCTTTCTGCCTTTAGGGATTTGATGACTTTCTGTAGGGGTGTGCTTTCATTCTCCAAACACTGTTCTTCAGAAAGAAAAGAACACTTTGAAAGAGTTGTGCCCTGGAAAGCTGTGGTGGGAGGCAAGACCAAGGGGCAGGACCAAACTGTAGTCACCTTCCCCAGTGGCTTGAAAGTACCCCCAGTCAGTAATCTGCGCATTACCTGTCCCCACCCTGGGCGCCACCCAGGTCAGAGGTTATATGAGTACCCTAACCCGCATGTGCGGGTTAGAGAAGCCCAGGCTGTCTGTGGTTGTGGACTTCTCTCCACGTCTTTGGGAATAAAGGTCTCTTTTATCTCATATTTTGCTGTTTCACTGCGCCGAAAATCCTAACACACTTCACATATAAAGTGTTGGAAACTGGGATGACACTGGATTTCAGTGACAAATTGTGAATTAAATGATATTAAGAATTGCCCTCAAAGTTCTGTAGAGTGGCCCTGAAGCAAGGCCAGCAGATTGCTTGTAGCTGCTGGTATCAAACAGGACCCTAAAGACCCTCTTTCTGTGGTCTGTGGACCATTTCAGAACTTTGGAAATGGAATGGTCAATTCAACAGAAAGAAACAGCAGGTGAGTATAGCGGATTTCGGGGGGCCTACAGGGGAGAGACCCTGGCGCCTCGGGACCTGCACCGTGCGGTTGACTCGGGGTGCCGGGAGAACAAGGAGCTCCTCCCCTCTCTGGGGGGTGGCTGAGAGTGTGGCAGACTTTCGGCAGCCTGAAGGAGAGAGACCCTGGCACGTTGGGACGTGCACTGTGCAGTTGACTCGGGGTGCGGGAGAACAAGGAACTCTTCCCGTCTCTGGGAGGCGACTGTGATCCTGCCTGCATGTGGGCTGAGAATCAGACATCTTATGTCGTCCTGTCCCCCATCCCGTGTCCCCCCCTCCCCCCTGCCTAGCAAGTGGGAGCCAGTGAACTACACATCTTGTGAAAAGATTGGCTATGTTATTTAGTATGAGCTCTCCATATGCAAAGATAAGGACAACCATTTGGAAGAAAACAAGAGACAACATGACAGATAGTGAAGATCTCTGGTTGTCTAGCTTTGAAATGTATGCTATTTATCTTCTTTATCCCTCTCTCAGGAAACTACTTGAGACTATTCTTCACAAAGTTATAAAGAAACCAGGAGAAAGAACCATATAGCTTCCGGAAAATGTACGCTCCAAAGAGGGGAAAGAAAGCCCCAGCACTGTGGACAAGAAAACCCAGAATAATAACGAGAAACTAAGCTTTAAAAAACCTGCTAATATAGCTGGGGATTTAGCTCAGTGGCATAAGCACTTGCTTGGCAAATGCGAGGTCGCAAGTTCAATCCCGGGTACCAAAAAAAAAAAATCTGCTAATACATACTATAAGGCAGGAGAGCAGAGACCTACAGGGAAACATCTCAGAGGAAAGAAGAAGGAAAGAAGGGTAGAGGGGAACCTAGTGGACAGCTGATGTATTTTTGGTTTCTGTGTTTATCACAGAATCCATGAATGATTTATGCACATAAAATGTACAACCAAAATGGAATAATTTTTTGCTTTAGTCCTTCTAAAGAAGGTGTACCAGAAGTAGGATACAATTGAAATACACTGTGAATGTACTCATATTCTGTAAATATAATAGGATCATAATAATATAAACACTGTGATTTGTACAGACATCTTATAATGAGAAATGAGAAAAGTAAATATCGAAGAGTCAAGAGAATCAAATTTTTGCTCACTATAATAAGAAGTCAGTGGACAATATATAAAATTAAGAACTAAAAAACTAACATATACATATCATTTATAAATGTAGGTGTAAAATCAAACTAAATCTCTAAAAGATTTATGCTTTCAGGGAATAGGAATTATGAGTGGAGGGGTGCAGTCAAATGCTGAAGTTTCTCTTTTATAAGTCTTGAAAAATCATTCCACATCTAAAAACAACTACATATGGTATTATGATAAGATAATACTATATCTCAACAAAACCAAAAAGTCTTAGATCCATGTTTTTAAAGTTCTAAATTAAACTTTTATGATAGTTTTTCTCCACCACAAAATTTTTAGAATGGAGAATTTTTGTTCTAAATTTTGTCCATATGGAACTCATCTCCACATGGCACATACTAGATATACTTTTGATTTTGTTTTTTAATGGACACATAGTTGACGTCTCACCACTTACTATTTTTTGCTAAGTTATTTCACAGGCTAGGGAGTTTTTCACAGGCTAGGGAAGCACTCTACCACTGAGCAACACCCTTAAATCTCCAAATTATTTGAAATGGCATTTATATCATACAGGCTTCTACCAGGGCACTGTTCTGTTGATGGAGCTGATGCCTTTGTGGTCACAAAAAAG
The DNA here is from genome assembly GCA_004027295.1 of Dolichotis patagonum. Taxonomy (NCBI): domain Eukaryota; kingdom Metazoa; phylum Chordata; class Mammalia; order Rodentia; family Caviidae; genus Dolichotis; species Dolichotis patagonum. Next base: position 20,799 of record PVJX010023535.1, on the reverse strand, counting down.
GAAAGATGATCACATTGCGGCTGAAGATATATTGAGGGCTTGGAGAGAGACCTGAGGATGCAGGAAGGGAGAACTGTGGTTGATGCATGTGCAGGCATTCCGTGGGCGGGCCACCCAGGAGTCATCCAGGTGATGTAAAATCCTAGCTGGGCACAGCCCTTGAGAAGTTTTTAGGGTTCCCCTTCTACTCTAGCTGACAGTTAGAATCTATATTATTTCATTAGTATCTTACTGTAGTTAGTGGCAACACCTAGAGATTATTGCCTCCTGGAAGGTGTGAGCATCCAGAGCTAGCTTCTCTAAGAATCTATTAAGGTTAATCTTTCTAAACGTACTTTTAAAAAAAAATTAATCAACTCCAGCCAGATGTGGTGGTCCACACTTGTAATAGCAGCACTTGGGAGTCCGGGGCAGGAATATAGAAAGTTGGAGACCAGTCTGGACTACATATTGACACCCTGTCTCCAAAAAAAAGAAAGAAGAAAAAGAGAAACTTTCCTTGAGTTAAAGTGCTTGCATTCAAAAAAAACCTTCATTTGTTTGCACCTGGTGGGGAGTTTTCATGCCCCGCCTCCTCGCTCGAGGCCCCGCCTCCAGTCCAGGCCCCGCCTCCCCTCCCAGGTCCCGCCCTCAGCTCGCGTCATGGCCTTCGTCATCTGGTGGCGTCCGAGCGGCAATTGGTTTTCGGTGCTCTCCTCCTGCGTGCTCTCTACGCGTGAAATTAAGCGTACAGCCTCGTGACAGCGGAAGCCTGAGGAAAGCGGGGACCATCCGGAACGACAATCCCAGACCGAAAGCGCCCTCAGTCCTCCTGGTCACGTGGCTCCAGAGGCCCCGCCCCTGAAGCCTGCTTTGTTGCTAGGCAACCGCGGAGGCGCGGCGCTCCGAGTTGGGAGGAACTACGGTCAGTGAGTGTGGATGGACCAGTACTGCATCCTGGGCCGCATAGGAGAGGGCGCCCACGGCATCGTCTTCAAGGCTAAGCATGTGGAGGTGAGGCCGCCTGGGGAGCAAGATGTCCTGTGCCTCTCTCCCCGTATTGCAGCCATGCGGGACAGCTTTCTGACCTGTTGTAAAAGGCCACGGCCACCAGGCCATCCCATAGTGACCCCAGACCCTCTCCATTGCCGCCCTGTGGGATTGCGCCCTGCCCACGGGGCCTTTCTCGCTCTTCTCCAGCCCGAGGGTGGAGGCGGGTGGGAGGCTGCAGGAGGCAGTCTTGAGCTCTTCTTACACAGACTGGCGAGATCGTCGCCCTCAAGAAGGTGGCCCTGCGGCGTCTGGAGGACGGCATCCCCAAACAAGCTCTTCGGGAGATCAAGGCTCTGCAGGAGATTGAGGACAGTCAGTTTGTGAGTGGAGGCTGGGCTGGGCTGGCTGGGCTGGGCTTGGCGAGGGGTCAGCAGGGTGAGGCATCTCCTTCGGACCTCCTTCACTCCTTCCCGCTTCCTTGTGCCTTCCTTTGCCGACCTACCATTTGCTGACCTCCCTTGGAGGACTTCCTGCCTCACCCACTGCTCATTCATCTGCCTCCTTACACTTTGTTTTCATCCCTCTTTTGCTCGGTTGTTCACTCTCGTTCACCTCCTTACATCATTCCTCAGTGACTCTCATTGACTCGTTTCTTCATGTACTCATTCATGCGTTCATTATTCAAAACCTTATTTTTTTTGTTTTATTTAATCAAAACATTTAGTGGGTTTTTGTTTTTTCTTTTTTTCTTGCTGAGAATGGAACCCAGGGCCTAGTGCATGCTAGGCAAGCTCTCTACCACTGAGTTATACCCCAAACACCAGCGATTTTAGAGCTCCTCATATGTTCTACATTGGCCTTATTAAGTGTTTTAGGTACATTGTCATCCTGAGACCTCTACTGCTCTCCAGGGCAGGTTTTGGGATCTTTGTTTCTCAGGCAAGGGGTAGAGGTTCTGTCACTCATGGGCCCTCAGTGAGTCGATGGAAGCCTTGCCCCTTGAGAAGTCCAGTCTTCCTTTGAGCTTCCCCTGAGCTCTGCCCTGTGCTCTTTCTACCAGAACAGGGAAGAACCAGCCCTGAGCCATCTCCTGAGAACTCATGTGTGGTAGGGGAGACAGGAGTGTGGGACCCACCTGGCATGTTGTGTGTGCCCTGACATGGAAGATCTGTTTGGATGTCTTTCACCCCCAGCATCAGTATTCTTTATGGTACTCTCCTTCCATGATGGAGAATGTACTCAGCTCCCTGGAGAGTTGACTGAGTTCTGGTCTCTGTAATTCTCTGACTTAAATTCGTTGAAGTACCTTATGAAACTTCGTGATACTGGTTTTATACAAAGATGTTATCTATATGAGTTTATATGTGCTAGAGGTGCTAGAAAGTCTAGTAGAAAATGCTCCAAGGTTGATTGCAGGAGACAGGGTTTTCCTCTTTCTTTCTATATAATTTTGTATATTATCTGTATGCATGTGTTTTGGTCTGAAAATAAGGCCATTCATGTTTTTGAGGAAAATAAAAGGGCTTCTCGGGACCGGGATATATGTAGCTTAGTGGTAGAATACTTGCTTAATGTGCACAACGCCCTGGGTTCAGAGCCCAATACCACACACACACAGACACAGACACACACACACACACACACACACACACACAGAGCACTTCCAGACAGTCCATGTGTGAAGTGGGTGAAGGGAGATCCAGCAGACTGGTACTGTGGCCCCATATTCCATGTGCAGCAGTCCCGAAGGTTCAATTTTCAAACATACTGCAGAGTTTCCCCATCCCTGATCATTGTTACCTATTCATCTCTGCACTGACCAACACCAGTCTAAGCTCTAGGAGAACAGAGCAGACATCTCTCGCCTAAAGGACATCCCATTCTCCTGCCCCTTTAGCCTCTGTGCCAGCCTCAGGCCCTTGTACTTGCTGCTTTCCTACCCAGGACATCTTCTCAGATTGCCATGTAACTGGCTGTGCTCCAAACCTCCCACTGACCTTTCCCCATCTTGTACAATAACCTTTTTTCCCTCACTCAAAATCACATTGCCTACTGGACATGGTGGCACACACCTATAATCTCAGCACTCAGGAGGCTGAGGCAGGAGGATCACCATGAGTTCCAGGCCTGCCTAAGCTACATAGTAAGTTACAGCCCAAGCTACATAATGAGATCTTGTCTCAAAAAATAAATACATATCCATGTATTTTTTTAAAACTCACATTTCCTTCTTGTATGTCTATTCCTCTACTTCCCAGAACCTGAGCATATCCCCTTTATTTGTCGATCGCTGGTCTCCTGTTCTGAGATCTCACACCTGTGCAGCCTGGGCCCTCTGGTGCTGACGAAGTCAGTGTGTGTGTGCTCTGTCTCCATCCGTCCCAAATCCCAGAGAGGATTTGTGCCCTTCCCTAGATTCAGGGATTTAATGACTGTGAAGGAAACAGGCCCATCTGCTTGTTTGTCTCCAGGTGATTTGCTAAGAACTGCGGTTCTCCTTGAGTGTTAGCGGAGAGTTAGAGAGGGAACCTGCTTTGTCTCTGGAAACCAGAGCAGCGTGAGCACCAGCCCCAGGCCCCGTGTTGCCGTCTCTGCCAGCCTGGTGCTCTGTGGGAATGGGCTGAGGGTCCCAGGGCTTGCAGAAGAGATCTGCTGAGGTGAGTCTGGTACCTGACAAAGACATCTCCCCACAGGTGGTGCAGCTGAAGGCTGTGTTCCCACATGGCATGGGCTTTGTCCTGGCCTTCGAGTTCATGCTGTCGGACCTGGCTGAGGTGGTCCGCCATGCCCAGAGGCCGCTGGCCCCAGCCCAGGTCAAGAGCTACCTGCAGATGCTACTGAAGGGCGTGGCTTTTTGCCACACCAACAACATCGTGCATCGGGTCAGTGTCGCAAGGGCCAGGTGGGCCAGCGTCGCAAGGGCCAGGTGGGCCAGCCCTTGAAGGTATGGTCACAAGTGGCAGGGCCTTCTGGCAAGTAGCCAGGGATGTGGCACTAGAGGAGGCAGAGCCTGAGCTCACTCCGGCTGCCGGCCCACTATTCCCTCACATCCCAGAGTCCTGGGATTACAGAGGGACCAATGCTGCCTTTCACCTCCCAGGACCTAAAACCTGCCAACCTGCTCATCAGTGCGTCAGGCCAGCTCAAAATCGCTGACTTCGGCCTAGCCCGGATCTTTTCTCCAGATGGCAGTCGCCTCTACACGCACCAGGTGGCCACCAGGTAGGGAGGGCTGGATGCCCACCACCCCCTGACTGGGGAAGAGATATTTCTGGGCCTTCTGCCCAGACATGGCTTGTGAGGTTGAGGTGGGGCTGAGGTGGATTTCTGCCTTTGATCCTTACCATCGTGCCCCCTAGGTGGTACCGAGCCCCAGAGCTACTGTATGGTGCCCGCCAGTATGACCAAGGTGTGGACCTATGGTGAGACTCCTAGGGGAAGGAAGGGATGATGTGGGTCGTGGTGCGGTAGTCTCCTGGGTGGGGTGGGTGTTTTTGAGCTAGGTGAGGGGTAGGAGTAGGGGAAGAGAGATTGTCCCAAGTACAAAGCTTTGCGGCCAGTGGGATAGGTGGTCTGGAGTTCAGTGTGTGCACTGTCCAAGCTGGCATGTGCAAGGGTCAGACCCCAAGAGGACATGTCTGAGCTAGTCAGAGTATCATGTGCCTGGGTATGAAGGCTCTGAGCCTCTTTGGGGATTAGATGGCTTGTCATACCCAAGGGTTTGAGATTTGGGACTCTGTAGTCTTCCCCAGGAAGTGAAGGGTGAGCCCTGTGGCTCACAGCAGCAGGCTCTGAGAAATCTTGGAGCCACTGAGGATTTCCTTGTGTTCTTAGGCTGAGGGGTTTGGGGGCCTGCACCACCGGTCTTGAGCTCCACGCTCTGGTTGAGTTGTTGGAGCTGCCTGTTCGTCTGTGTTCCGTGGGTGAGATCCTAGCCCACCAGGGTTCTCTATCCACAGGGCTGTGGGCTGCATCATGGGGGAGCTGTTGAACGGCTCTCCCCTCTTCCCGGGCGAGAACGACATTGAACAGCTTTGTTGTGTGCTGCGCATCTTGGGCACCCCCAGCCCCCAAGTCTGGCCGGTTCGTAGGGGCCTCCAGTGGGAAGGCGGGCTCTGTTCCCAGCGGAAAGTGACTGCTTCCTCCTCTGCCCTTGATCTTATGGCCCAGCGCCCCTGGGCCAACAGAAACCACAACCCTAGCCCAGCCCTGGTCCTTCTCTCTTACCCTACTGGAGGCGAGAGGGCCCGGTCCTGTGCTCTGCCTGACCCCACCCCAGCACATGGACATGTAGTCAGCAAGCTGGGCACCAGGAAGGGTGCAGTGGCAGAACGGTGAAGGGGAGCAGCATGTGAGTGCAAGCATGCAGGCCACCAAGGGCAGGCAGCAGGGAGCAGGGAGCCCCCCCACTCCCCTCTGTCTTCCTCCTCATTTTGCTGCAGGAGATCACAGAGCTGCCCGACTACAACAAGATCTCCTTTAAGGAGCACGCACCCGTGCCCCTGCAGGAGGTGCTGCCCGACGCCTCTCCACAGGCATTGGACCTCCTGGGTCGCTTCCTCCTCTACCCTCCTCGCCAGCGCATCGCAGCATCCCAGGTTGGGAGAGAGGCCCTGGACACTGTCCCTTCAGCATCACACCACCTCCACTGAACAGTGGCAGCCCGCAGCGGGAAGCCAGGGCCCTGTGCAATGGTTTAAACACAGGTGTTTGAAAAGCTGTCTGCCAAAGAGAGCAGTGGCCTGGAGGACAAGGTCCAGGCAGCCAGCTGTTGCTGGAAGGCAGGGAAGGACAGGGAGGACCACAGGCCTTGCTTCCACAGGGGCCTTTCCCTTAGCCTGACAGCCTCCCATTCCCTCCTGCACTGGACACCAGCAGCTGGTGTACAGATGCATTTGGTTCTCTGTGTCAGCAGCTCCCATGGACTGTGCCTCCCAGAACCTGTGTCTCCTGGCATCCCACCTCTGCTCTCCCACCTGCAGAGGGGGCTTTGTGTAGTAGAGCAGGTCACACCCTTGCTCTGTAGTCCCTCCCTGGACTCCTCACTCACCAGGACAGCCAGGGTCCTTTTCCTAGGCCATGGGTGCTGCAGGCGTGGACGCCTCACCTCCTCACCCCCTATGCTGTTGTCCCCTGCTCACACCCCTCCAGCCCTCGGCCTCCCCTGGGGCCTGTGCGTGTCTGTGCTTGGCCTCAAGGGCTGTTCCGAAGGCTGCCTCATATCCCCGCTCACTCGCCCCCTGCAGGCCTGCAGCTCGCCAGTGTCCACTTTCTCCTCCGGCTGTCCTGTGCAGCACCCAGCATTGCGGGACTTACTGTGGTTGTGCCCCTTTCCCTGGCTTACTAGCCCCACCTCACCTCTCTTGGTCTGTCATGTTCACCTCTGTGTCCTTGGCCTCTGGAACAGCGCTCTAGATATGTGGGCTCCCAGGAAGGGCTTTCCGAATCAGTGGAGTCCATGAGTCTGCCCCTCACCCTCTGCCTGAGGCTGGGGACAGGCCACTGACTGCTACCCCCTCTTTGCCACCCCAGGCCCTCCTGCATCAGTACTTCTTCACGGCTCCCTTGCCTGCCCACCCATCAGAGCTGCCAGTTCCCCAGCGCCCAGGCGGGCCTGTCCCCAAGGCACATCCGGGGCCCCCCCACATCCATGACTTCCATGTGGACCGGCCTCTGGAGGAGTCGCTGTTAAACCCAGAGCTGATTCGGCCCTTCATCCCGGAGGGGTGAGGCACTGGCCCCCATCCTGCCTGCCTGCCCCAAGGTGTATCCTCTGCTTCCTCACTGACTCAGCCTCCAGAGCCTGCCCATGGCCACACAGAGCCACTCCACACCTTGCCCTGTTCCTTCACCCCCGCAAGGCGGTGTCAAGGAGGCAAAAGGCACAGCCTGGCCCAGCCCTGCAGAGGAGAACCACAGCCTGCGCACTGAGCCGTCAGAAGTGGGGAGCCCTGCCTTCATGAAGTGGCATGCTGCCTCAGGCCTTCTCCAGGTGCTGTCTCCTGCCCCAGGACAGCTGGGTCAGAACCATCTGGGGAGTGCAGAAAGGACGGTGTCTTCATGTTGGAAACTCCCGTGGGAAGCAGGTGTAGTTCGGTTTGCTTTGTTTTCAGCCTTCTGGTCCCCTATTTGAGAATTATATAAAAGCCTCAATGGCTCTGAGTGCGTCTGCCTCTCTTCCATTCCTAAAAGGGAAATAGGGAGGGGCCAGTGTCTCATGGCCCTCGGTGGTGGTCACAGCCACGCTTGCCCTGAGGGCGTCTTGGGTGCTTTGCACAGCTGCATGCTGATGGGGAAGGGAAGTGAACAGGGATGGCCAGGCTGGGGACTCGCAGACCAGTTAGCAGCATCCACTCTGCCCACGAAGGTGACCCAGCAGCAGCCGCCATGCAAATACAGAAACTGGTTGATCTGGAACTCATTTACAGGTAAATGCCAGTATAACCCGAGCCGACACGTTTATTCTTATTCGTAACAGATAAGATGATGCTTAAAAATACACAGAAGTGCAAGGGACCAAGAAGCAGCAGCAGACGAGGAACCAGTGGGAGGACTTAGCTAGCAGGAGCCATGCTGCAAGCTTACATCGTGACTGAGATGGTGCTGCCGGTTCAGGGATCGATCGGCCTGGAGAAGCTTAATCTTAGGGGTTCTGTTACCTCAGAATCTTTGTCTTAGGCTTCATGTGTTTAAATTCTCTGGCATTGAGCACATGGAGGTGACTCAGAGTGCTTTAGCCATTGGCCACTGGGCACTTAGCGAAAAGGGGAGTGAGCCCGGTTGCTGCTTTCAGGAAAGGGTGCTGTTGTCCTGTGACCTCTGGCGTTTATCCCAGCCACATCTTCTGCAGATTGTCAGTTCCAGTCCAGCTCAGTTAGTTTCTTGTGGCTCTCAAAATCTGTGCTGATGAGAATCTGCCTGGACTTGGTAAGTTTTGAAAAGATACAGCTGGATATCAAAGTGTAATCCCAGCACTGTAGGAGGCTGAGGCAGAAGGATTGCACATTCAAACTCAGACTGGGCAATTTAGTGACTTTGCTATCACTAAACCTCAAAATTAAAAAATCAGGACTGGGGGCACATCCCCATGGAAAGACCAGGGGTTCATTCTCCAGTACCTGCTAACAAAATTGGTGGCTGATGGAAACCTGATTTGGTGATTATCAACTGATACCTTAAATTTACTCCTACAAGAACTTTTCTAACAGCGTACATTGTACAGTGGTAACTAGGGACATGAGGAGATGAGGATATAAATAAGCAGCACAAAGAACAGGACCGTAGCTTTCCCAGCTGGTTGAGTCACCAGACTATAACAGCTATACTCACCAGACTGTGTAACAGTTACACACTGTACCCCAGGATGCTTTCTAGGGTGCAAAACACCCATAAAGGTACAACATTGTACCCACAAAGAGTATGCAGCACTGTTACATACCTATTGTCCCAGTTATTCGGGAGGCTAAGACAGGAGGATCTCAATTTCAAGGCCAACCTGGAGTTTAGCAAGACCTTTTCTTGAAATAGGTAGGGGACTGGGTATGTAACTCAGCAGTAGAGTACAAACCTTGCATGCATGAGGCTGGGTTCAATTCTTAGGACTGGATAAAACAATATGCAACATGCAAAACTTCAAGAAAAAAGGTACCATAAAATTACAGAGAAAGTAGAAATACATAGCACATAGTAAGGTGATCATTTTGTTGTATATAACTGAATTTTTTTTTTTTAACCGGGGATCAAACTCACGACCATGCGCTTGCAAGGCAGGCACTTATGCTGCTGAGCCATATCCCCAGTCAAGGTGATCATTTTAAAATAAAAACTAATAGTAAGTTGTTGGGGTTTTTTGTTTTGGTTTTGTTTTGTTTTGCTTTTTCCTTTTGGTTTTATTTTGAGATCAGGATGTTGCTAAGTTATCCAAGCTGGTTGTAAGCTTGTGATCCTCCTGTTTCAGCCTCCTGAACAGCTGGGATCACAGTTAAAATGTTAGTAATTTAAATGTAAATAGAATAAATTTTCTGGCTGAATCAAAGCTTCCTATCATCACTGAAAGGAAAGTAAAACTATGATGTACATATTCAAGGGAAGACTGAAATGTAAATGTCAAAACTTATGAACAAAAATGTGGGCTAGTTATTTGATATCAGATAATGATTTTAAGGCAGATAGTATTACCCGGGGTAAATATTAAATTCTAATGGTAAGAAAGTCTATTCCTTAGCAAAATGTTTACATTTGTATACATGTGATAGTATAGTCTCAAATTTTGAGATAAACATAAAGCAGTAACATAAAGTCATATCAACTGACTTCCAAAGTTGTAGGTTTAAAATAGCTCTCCAAGAAACAGCAGGGGACCTGGCATGGTGGCTGATGCCTGTAATCCCAGCACTCGTGAGGTTGAGGCAGGAGGATTGTCATGAGTTTGAGGCCAGCCTGGATGTCACAGCAAGACCCTGTCTCAAAAAAAAAAAAAAAAAAGATTGGAAAGTATGTAGGTGAACTGATAGACTAATGGTTGTATATTGCCAAAAATCCAGAGTTGAGACAATATTAGAAAAGACTATTGCATAAGGACAGCACTCTGACCTCACGATCTATGAGGTGTTGGTACACCTCATAATCAAATAGACAGCTGGGGATGTAGCTCAGTGGAAGAGTGACTGCCTAGCATGCACAAGGCCCCGAGTTCAATTCCCAGTAAAACACACACACACACACTCAATCAATCAAATGGGAAAGAGCATTACTTGCGTAGAGAGATAAGCAAAGCAAGCAGAAACTGTCCAGGAGAGGGCAGCAAACAGCCAGGTGAGCAGACAGCATAATCACAGTGGACTCATGGGAGGGAATGTTTGGTCTCCAGATTGTTCGAATGAGGCCCAAACAGACCAGGTCTGTCTTTCACTGCAGGGGCCCTCACTGTGAGGCCAAAGTCCAGCTGTATCCAAAAAAAAAGAAACAGTTATATCCACACTTACCACTACTCTGGCCACCGCATGGTCCAGGCTTTGGTAGGCCAGTACGGAGGCTATTGGTGTAGCTTTTCCTAAACCAGCCACACTTTTCTCCCTCATTCTGACTTTCTAACTAAATTTCTTACTGCTCCTGATCTTTAATTTAGAACTTGAAACTGATTTGTCTTAATCCTGATCCATCTCTACCTGAGTTCTGCCTGGAACCTGCCACTGAACATAAGCCAGACATTGACTTCCACTCTAATTCTGACCTTGACCTACGGTGATAGACAAACTAATGTCACTCCCAAATACGTCCACGTCCTAACCCACGTATGTTTCCTTATAAGGTGCTGTGGTCCGCATATAGTTTGAGGGTTTCCCTCAGAGCTTCATGCGCTGGAGGCTGAGCCCCCAGTCTGACCACGTTCAGGCGGTGGAACCTTTAAAACCGTTTACCACGGGGGACTCAAATGCAGAGGGACCTTGGGCGGAAATGTGGCGGGGTGGGCGGAAGTGTGGCGGGGTGGGCGGGTTAGTGGGCGGGGCAGGGGCAGAAGCGGGAAGACCCGTGGCGAGACGGAAGACAGCTGGGCGAGATGGCTCTGCAGCTGGGGCCAGACGAGCTGCTGCACGTATTTTCCTTCCTGGAGGCCCGAGACCTGCTGTGCGCCGCACAGGTGAACAAGGTGAGGGCCTGGCTCGTGGTCGCCGGTGTGTCCCAAAGCAGGCGCACAGCAGGCACCTCATTCGCCGAAAACTGGTCTCCTGGTGCGCTGGAGGACTGACAGCCTTGGAGGAAGCTTGCAGAACGAATTCAGTTGCTTTTTCGGGACCACCCTGTGCCAGTGTTATGCTTTTAAACGTTGAGCTCCTAGGGTCTTTTGGCCCCGGCCTCTCCCTTGCGCTTCTTCAGCAGTGGCAGTTGCGTGCCCTGGGGCACTAAGGCCATAATTATAGTTTTAAATAGATCCAGTGAAATATTTGATTTTTCACTTCCATTTTTAGTGTTAAAAATACTGAGTATCACAGTGATTTGCCCAAGCTGAGCCTCGGAGTCATGCGCTGCCGTGGTACTTACTGGTACCCTGGCTATTTTCACGGGAGCAGTGTAGCAGTAGGAGGAGCAAGATTTGAAGGAGAGGCGCCCCCAACATTTTGTGATCAGTTGCCCCATTGTTCTAATGGAATTCGTAATTCCTGCCTCATATTGTGAAGGCCAGGATCTAACAGAGGGATTCTTAAAGGTGGATACCTTTTTTTTTTTTTTTTTTGGTACTGGGGATTGAACTCATGACTGCGTGCTTGCAAAGCAGGCGCTTAAGCCACTGAGCTAAATCCCCAGCCCATGTGAATACCATTTATTTTGCAGAGCGTATTACACATTTCAGCTGGATTTTTGCACTAGAAACTATAGAAAAGGAAAATGCTCAGGTCTTTGCTTGGTCTGATTTTTCAAAATACTAACTTTACATTTTTTTTTCTAATGGTACTAGGGTTTGAACTTACAATCCCATGCTTGCCAAGCAGGTGCTTATGCAGCTGAACTATATCCCTGGCCCCATCCAACTTTACATTCTTACCAGGTGAAAAGATTGTAGGGCCTAGAAATTTTGATCTGGCAGATGAGTGAAACCTGTCAAAGTAGGATCCTGAGCTTAGAAAGGATCACAGTTGCTTCTGTCAGGGCTTAGAAATACACATTCCTGGAGGACTGGAGCACCGAAGCTCTGGAGCCTTGTCTGGCCCCAGAATCCACAGCAGCTTAGCTGGGGAAGCCAGGAGGTTGCAGGAGACAGGTCTGGGCCTGGGTACTCTGATTCCCGTCCCACAAAGGGAAGCATCCTGAGTCTCTTCTGCAGGGAGAAGTTTCCAGGGCATGGCTCACATAGCACCATCCCCTAGGGAGGCTGGTGTAGTTGTGCCACCTTGGCATCTGGGCCCTCCCCTTGGCCACTGCTTTAGTCTACTTACTCAGTTGTTACACCTGTCATATAAGATCTCTGATCTCCTTCCCAGACTTTCCTACACACAGCAGCCAGAGCCATTTCCTAAAACTCAATTTGCCCCTGCTGTTCCCTCTTTGAAGTTCTCAAGTATCTTCTCACTGTTTTTGCTGTTAAGACTTTTGGGAATTGATCTAAGCCAATCTTTGGCTCTTTTTCCCATTTCTCCCCAACCAGAACCGTATGTTCTGGTTAAGCGATTGCTCACACATCTTTTTCACCCTTAGAAATTCTAGTTGCCCTGCTGTACTGTCTCTTCCTGTAATGCTTCTGCCATTCTCATAGAGAGCAGCTACTTCCTATGAAATTTGATCGGTAATCACTTCTCTGACTGCCCTCCTCCCCACTTCCTCTTGATCCCTTCTGATTGTCTTATTCATTTTATTGGTTGTTTTCTGATTGTCCAGATTTATGTCTAATTCCCCATGGTGATTTTTCTTGAGATTGGCCCAGATCTGGTTTAGCTCTTTGTTCCCTTTGCAGAGTTTGGCAAAGTAAGTGCTGCCCATTGACTGACCAGATGTTCTCTCCCTTCTTATTCTAGGTCTGGAATGAAGTTTCACAGACCAAGGAACTCTGGAGGTGAGTAAAGGAAGATTAAAAGATTAAAAGGTATAGCTGGGCATGGTGGCACCTGCTTGTAATCCCAGCACTCCTGAGAGGCTGAGGCAGACAGATGGCAAGTTCAAGACCATCCAGGCAACTTAGTGAGACCCTATTTCAAAAACATTTCAAAACAAAATAGAAAAGAAAAGGTCTGGGGGTATATGGGTGTGGGTGCACTGGATAAATATGAATTTCTACGCTCTGCATTTCTGGCTTTCTTGAGTGCATAGAAAGGATTATTCCTGGCCTGCATTACTGGGAACTCCTTTTGGTTGAGGGACATGAGATTGTCAGATGGAATATTGATTGAAGGTAGAGTTACACTGTCTGGGACAGAAGTAGACAGCAGATGAATGTACCTGGCTGACAGAAGACAAATCCACAGAAATATGATCTTGATCTAATTCTAATTATTTTTAATTCAGCTTTGGTGAAACAGCGTAGCAATATAAATACAGAAAAAATACATACAAAACAATACATACAAAACAAACAATACATACAAAAAACACATACAAAACAATACAGACAAATACAGAAAATACAGAAAAAATACATACAAAACAGTTATGGATAAAGAAAATGTATTTGTATAGCATGAAGTATTACTCTGCCACGAAGAAGGATACATCTGAGTCATTTGTGGGAAAACAGGTACACCTTGAGACCATAGTCTTAAGTGAAATCAGATATACAACCTTAAATGAGAAACCCACAGCATAAATCATTTGAAGAGCAAAATAAAAGATAGGAAGCACGGAGGTAGATCTTTTTGCACTTGGAAAGGGGATCTAGAGATGGAGGGAGGCCAAGGGCAAGTAAATTATTAAGATGTGTTACCTACGTGAACCAGCGCTCTACAGTGAACGTAATCATCAAGTACTGCAAATATACTAATGAACAAGTTTTTAAGCAAGGAAATGCAAAGTATTTTAAATACTAAATTACTAAATTTTTCTAACTCAGTCCTACTTTAGAACCTGACATCTTTTCTTTTATACCAAGAATTAACTACCAGAAACTGGAAAAAGAGAAGTAGGGAAAAACAAAAAAGGACCTGCCAGAACGCTTGGTGAATACAGCACAGCTGTGACTGTCAAGAAGGTGTTGTAATTAGTCGTAGTCACTCATGGTGGGAAACTCTGTTCCCACATAAAAGTTCTCCAAAGCGTGGAGGAATTTTTAGGATAACTATGCCTTGAGATATTTGAGATTTCAGGAATGCCACGCTTACCCTATGTAGTTTGCAGTATTATGTAGCACTGTCCTGTTGTTACTTTTTATTACTAATATTAATTAGAAAAATAATCTCGAGTCAGTTTTGAGTAAGAACTTTCACTAGAATTTAATCTTTATCCCTTCAGTTTGGCATTATGTTCGGTTCTGGAAGTTGTTTTTTGGTTTGTTTGTTTCTTTGTATTTTGTAAGTAAGTGGACAAGGTGATGTCTTGCCAAGTCAAAGAAATTGTCCGAATTAATTGTTTACCTGGGTGAGATGCCAATGCAGGCTCTAGTCTTTGTTCTCATCTTTACTTATAATCCAGGGTAAGGCTTTTCCCACTGAGTGGAATATATATATTTTTTTTGAGAAGTTAAAAAAAAATTCTCTTCTGCACGTCACATACCCTCGCAGAGTATCACTTGTCACGTTAGTTTCAGGTCCCTATTTAAGCTGTTCAGCTCTCTAGGCCACATTGCTAGTGGCTTTTCAGTCTGCTACTGTTCCATAGTGTTTGTGCTGAACCATTTAGTCTAAAGTCACACCTTGTGATGGTTCTGCAAAATCCTGAGTTTTATATGGTGGAAGCTACTTCATGTGAGCCAGTCTTACACACAAAGTAACTCAGGAGACCTGGAGGACCTCTCTGCCCACAGGCCGTCCCTTGTGAGCTCTGAAATCCTTCCCAGGGTGTCAGAAGCTCTCCAGTGCCCGGCACAGCCCGAGTGCACACAGGGTATGATGGCAGAGACGTGTCGTGTTGTACCTGTTTAAAACATGAAGTGAGGACCGCTTTTTCCCCATCTGACCTCATGCTCTTACGGGCGCTGGACTGGAGCCGGAGGATGCCAGTTAGTTCTGGGGTAGCCTGAGTGTTGAAAGCCTGCATCCGACAGGCCCCCGGTCTTTTCCAGGCAGCTGCCCACTTTGAGCACAGCTGCCATAACATTGTAAGCTACTGCTTTGTTCTGGAACTTTATAACTTGGAGCCAGAGGAAGTAATAAAAGCACCAGTAAAGGTAACTGCATAGGAATGTTTAAGAGTAGTTTAATCTTTGTAATGTGTTTCCCCTATCAGATTTACAGACAACTGCATAAAGCAGTAAATATGAATCTCTTGATGGGCATACAATTTATGAAGATGTAATTATGATAGTACTACTTTAACCAAATCTCTCTTTGCCCTGAGGACAAAGAAAGAAGGAAGCTCACAGGATGGCAATTAGGAAAGGACCCCATGTGGTTGATTAAAACAAAAGGAGAGCTCTCTGGCAGAGAGTGGGTTCCAAGGAAGGATGCCAAAGAGGCATGTAAATCTTGAGGTTTATATGCAGTATTTGGCATGAGAAAAGGCAGATGGATGTGGGAAAGGGAAGGTATGCAGTTGCCTCTGCTTGCTAGGCTTATGTCAGCAGATTTTATTATTCCTTTGTCATGGAGACTCCAGTTAGGCCTTTGTTCCTTGCACTCCTATTTCCTGAAGCTTATCTCACCTTGCCTTTGGTTTACTCAGTTAATGAAGGCCCTTGCCTAGCCCTCTATCTCCTGGTCTCAGTAGGACAAAGTCAGGGAGGAAGTGGACCAAATGTTTCGGACACTTTGAAAGTAAATTGGTATTGATCAGAACTAGATTTTTGAAGTTAAGGTTTAAATTGCAGTCTCCAAGACAACCAGTAAAAAGTAACTCACAAATATGGTAGATTGACAAGAGTTAAAATAGTACATTCGAAGTGTGATAAATTAGAAGCATTATTAAGTGCGTAAGGTTTAACAGATGGAACCTAAGCTTTTCACAGTGCCTTCATCTTACTCAAAACGGCTATAAGTCTTTAATGTAAAAAGAAAACAATATTTAACACAAAAGAGGGCAATCTTTGAGGAGCAGAGGGGGAAAATGTGCAAGGCCCAAAACATAAACAGTAAAATGGGAGCTAGGGATTTAGCTCAATGGCACAAGTGCCTGTCTGGCAAGCATGAGGTTGTGAGTTGTGAGTTCAACTCCTGGGACCCAAAAAAATAAAAATAAAAAAAGAGTAAAATGACACATATATATTTTATCCTAGCAGTGATTACATTAAACATATATGAATTTCATATGCCAACAGAGAGACAAAGGCTGACGGAATTGGTGAAGTTTCATGGTGTATCTGCATACTTTATTTTGTTCTGCAGTACTTACTATGCCTCAGATGCAGGGCATTATGCATAGTAGGCAAGTGCTCAATCACTAGGATACCTTACCTCTGAGGTGTACTTTAGACTGAAAGACACATAGGATGACAATAAAAGAACAAACAGGCCAGGGATATAGCCCAGCAGCCCAGCCCCAGACTGGCAAGTGCAAGGTCCTGAGTTTGATTCCTGTACAAAAAAAAAAAAAAGAATTAAAAAAGGTACACCCTGTAACTAGTAACCAAAAGAGTGCTGAATGGCTATCCTACTAGCAGACAAAAATAGATGAAGATTAAAACTATTACTAGAAGGCCAGATGTGGTGGTACATGCCTATAATCCCAGCACGCTAGAGGCAGAGGCAGGAGGATTGTTGGCAAGTTCGAGACCAGCCTGCATTACAAAGTGAGCGCAAGTCCAGCCTGAACTGCAAGGATGAGACCCTGTCTCAAAAAGACAAAAACAACAACAAAAACTATTACTAAAGACAAAGAAGCATGTAACAATGACTGGACTGATCTGTCAAGAAGATGTGATAGTTGTATATGCCCCAGTAAATACAACAAACATGTAGGGCTGATGGAACCGAAGGAAGAAATAAATAATTCAGCAATATGAATTGGCTACTGAGAAAAAGATTTGGCTTTTGAATCCCATTGTTTAAGCTCTCTCTGCCTTTGTGGCCTTCTGTGTAGGACAAGGACTCCTACTTTGTAGAGTAGTTGTGAAGGGCAGTTGGATATGTAACAGAGTAGTGCATCTCTGACAGGTAGGTGGCACTCATTCAGTGTTAATCACTTTCCAGGAGAGGAAGCTGAGACATAGATAGATAGGCAACAAGAGTTCTCCAAGATTTGAAAGCCAATAAATGGCATACCTGGGCTTCAAAGCTAGACCTAGCTCCAAAATCCGTAACAGCCATATTGTGCCGGAATTGAGGTTCCTCTTTTTCAGGCATCTGTGTGTGAGTCGCTGGTCCTCCTGCAAAGCCTCCCGGATGGTCCTGGGCACACAGACATGGAAGCAGTACTATCTCTGCCGGTCTGAGCTGGAGTTCCGAGTGGCGGCTGGGCGGCCTGGGAAGGACTTCATCTGCAAAGCGATTGCTGGGCACACAGGTACAAGGAAGAACTGTGGGAGCTGTGACTGCTCTCAACTGCCCACCCTCTCCCTGGCTGAGTCCTACAGGATCCTGCATTTGACCAGTGACGTGCAAAGTGCCACTTGCTGAGTACATGTCTGAGCTGATTGTGTTAATTATGTGAGCCACACAATAACCTGTGAAGAAGGGACCATTTATGTTTCAGAGTGAACAAACAGAATCTAAGTATCGGGGGGTCACTCACAGTCATGTGACTCGTACATGAGGGTGGTCCTAGAATAAAACCAAGTTGTAGCTGGAAAGCTCCAGTTCTTTCCTATTTTCTTTGCCCCTGAATAAGCACCCATTGTTTTCCTGAGCTAGAGAGAGCAGAGTGGTTTTTCTGCCAACACTCTTCACCAATAGGGTGTTCAGATTGCAGACCATCAATCTCTGCCCTCTCACAGGATACATAGAGCGGCTGGCCTACATTTCAACCAATGAGTACCGGTTTGATGGAAGAGAGAAGTCTGTGATTTGCACTGTGTCCTCAGACTGTACTGTGCGCGCCTGGGATTTGCAGGAGGTGAGCTGGCCCTTAGAAAGGGAAGGTGATGGTGAGACTGACTGGATCCTTATGTTATACTTGGGCTTACCCAGTTAAGTTTAAGAACTATTGCAGTAGGGAGTGGGAGCCTCTTGGTGTAGATGGGAAATCAGAATTTGCAAGGGGCGTAGTCAGCGTGTGACGTCACGCTACCACCAAGCACTTGACACTGGTGCAGCTGATCTTACAGGACAGCTTCCTGGCTTCCTGCTGCACTGTCTCAGGGAGACACCCTTTACAGCAGTGCCTGGGGTGCAGCTGCACGGCAGTCCTGTCCCCTTTCACTGTAGGCATCGCTGGGCTTTGACCTGAAAGCCCTCGGTTGCATGATGCCACATCAGCACTCACGCTGGCCCCATTCTTCCAGAATGGCAACAGCTGTGATCACCCACGCATGCAAACCAGAATAATTTGATCAGCATTTTAATCATTTTATCACTAAGAGTAGCAGAGTTGTTAGTTTTCATGTTTATTATCTCACTATAGCAGCCAAACAGGGTATTCGTTATTATCATCCTGACTTTTATATATGAAAGTATAAGCTGAGGCGGAGGAAGGGCATGTGCCTCTGAAACTTGAACTGTGTGGTCTGCAAATCCAGGAATCCTGCCTGGCACCAAACACAGATGGAACCCAGACTGCTATAGAGAATATTTTTCCTGGAAACCATATTACTGCATGTTTTTGATGCCTTCAGCAAGCCACCTTTAGTGTCTGATGCAATGCCTTTAGTGTCTGATTTTTATTTTCACGGCATTGCTTGGGCCTTACAGCTGCTAGGCAAGTGCTCTGCCACTGAGTTACACTCGCAAACCTGGTTACCAAACAAGGTGGCCTCACTTTGTTACATAAATGATCTCTGGGGAAGTGGGCGCTTGTGTCAGTGCTCATTAGGTTTGCTGGCAGTGGACGTTGCCTCCAGCAGGCGAAAAGTTCCTTCCCAGTGAACGCAGCACACACAGACACAGCAAGAGAGTGCGGGACTGATGAGGAGGACTGTTGAGTGTTTCAGAGACCCAGCTGTGCTCAGTGCTCGGCTCTGCCCTGACCCCATAGGGTCGGCTCTCCTCAGAGACAGCCTGTACCTTGTAAATCTGTGCCCACAGCAAGCTTGGCTTTAGGGGCTTTTGGGGAGCAAGAAGCCTCAGAGCTAGCACTTTACACAGTTGCCAAAACAGAAATGTCTTCATGTAAAATAGAAGTACTTTGGGAGTAGGCAGCAAGCTTTTTTCTATGAAGTGCTAGGCAGTAAATATCGGAGGCTTCTCAGGCCAGGTAGTCTGTCACAGCTTTTTAACTACTGAGACACAAGAGCAGCCAAGAGAGTGAATTTTGCATAACTTTCATGTGTAAATTATTTTTCAAAAATATAAAAATGGGTGGAGGAACCTTACAGACAAAAAATAGTCCCTGGGCTAGGTTTGGCTGTAGGCTATAGTTTGCCAAAATCTACTTTAGTGTGTTCCATTATTTCCAGTGCGGGACATCTTCAGAGTGCCAGAGGCCCTCCGTGCCATTCTGCCTGGTTTCCTAGCCTTAATACTTTTCCTGAGTAAACCTTCAACCTTATTTTGTTTTTTAAAAATTCAATTGTACACTTTGTGCTGTGGTGGAGTATTTTTATGCCTTCCAAAGTTTATGTTGAATTTAATCTTCAGAGCAACAGGCTTGGGAGGCATGCCATTTGGGAGGTGATTGACTCAAGAGGTCTCATGTGTGGGATAAGGTACCCTAATGAAAGAGATCACATGTACTTATAATCCATGCTCTTTGGGAGGATCGTAAATTCAGGCTGAGTGTGGGCAGCTTAGCAATTTAGCAAGATCTTATCTCAAAATAAAAATAGAAGAAGGCACTAGGGATGTATAAAGCTCAGTGTGAAGGGCCTGAGTTCAATCCCCAGGATTACAAAACAAAGGGGCTAGAAGACTGATACTAGGAATTCCTGCTTTGACCTTTCCACCTTCCACATGAGACCTTCCCCAGTCAATCAAACCTCCTGGTGCCTTGAATTCAAATTTCCTAGCTGGGGTGGTGGTGGGGGTCAGTACCTGTGAGTTCTGGAGCAGCAAAGTCACTGAACCTGAGACAGCTCCCCAGAGCAGGTTTGAAGCCCATGAATACTGAGATTGTCTTGTAGTGGACGGACACTGGCAGCTTGCAGCCCTCCTGCCTGCCTTCACCTGGCAGCGTGGCCTCCGCACCGGGGAACTGGGGCTCAGCTCAGTGTGCTTTGCTCCTCTCTCCCTGCTGCCATTCTGAGTTCTGGTCAGATGTCTAAACTCCTTCTGTATTCATGCCAGTAATTTTGAAGGGCATAATTAAAAACATAATTAAATGTTTTCCAGTCCCCTTACACGTAGGTGGTAGAAACAAAGATACGACTACTTACGCTGCAGCTGTGCACAGTTTCAAAGTCAGTTCTAACAGGAGGCCTTGGCTGTAGCCCAGTGGTAGAGCGCTTGACTAACATGCAGGAAGCTGAGCTTTAACCCTAGCACTGCAAAAAGAGAAATGATGTTTTAGAAACCAATCATGAGCTGGGGATTTAGCTCAGCGGCATAAGCGCCTGCCTTGCAAGCGCGCAGTCAAGAGTTTGATCCCTGGTACCCAAAAAAAAAAAAAAAAAAACCAATCATGTTCATGTACAGATACAAATTCTCTATGATCATTACATCTATATAAAATGTACCAATTAAATCTGATCTTTTTTTTAAATAATTTTATTTAAAGAGGAAAAAACAAAATAAAACAGAATAAAGGGTAGCAACAATACAGTATTCCAAGGAAAAAAATTACATCTATATAAAATGTACCAATTAAATCTGATCTTTTTTTTAAATAATTTTATTTAAAGAGGAAAAAACAAAATAAAACAGAATAAAGGGTAGCAACAATACAGTATTCCAAGGAAAAAAGGAAAAGTACAACAACAATAAAACCTAAGAAATTATTACTTGACTAATTACATACTGACCTCTTGGAAATAGTTGTTCAAATTACAAAGTTAAAACATGTAAAGTAGACATTCAAACAGTGAGACTGTTAACAGTTCTGCTCCACGATCTGACAAAAACAACAATATGGTCATCCATCTTACCCACTCAAATATACATGCAATTATATCAATAGGGTAAAATTAAATACAACAAAACAGAGCAAAGCGGATCACAAGAA